>CM050216.1:38631242-38653742 GCA_027475355.1 Coilia nasus | reverse complement strand
CTGATAACAAGCAACCATCTGATTGGCTGGAATTGTGCCCATCAGCCAATCACAGCAAAATTGTGTTAAGAAGCTCAGTGAAAGGCGACGACAAGCAGAGTTTCAGCCAAAGATGGTAGATATGCCAAGATCTTCCATGACAAGCCACTTCCTGGAACCACGACTGCACAAGGGGGGCACTAATCCCCTTTATGCAGGGCAGAGGCACACATTATTTTTCAATGGATGTACATTTCAGACAGGGTATCATGATCTCCAAACCCCCCTGCCCATTTAAGGAAAATGTTGTGATAGTACGACTCTCCACTCCAGAGAAAATTAACTTTAATTCAGGTGTGCAACGAGTTTATTTTTAGTGCTCGGTACTAGTTACTACTAGTTACTACTAGTCATGAGGCCAAGCACGTCAATGACATGCCTATTTATGCAGCCTGGAACTGATCGCCACTTTGTTCCAACAGACATGAACTAGCCTGGCAAATCTACCATCTCTGATTCAGCTGCACATTTTGACACCTGGGTTCCCCATGTACTAGTCACAGACAGAGCTGGCATGTACTAGTCACAGACAGAGCTGGCATGTACTAGTCACAGACAGAGCTGGCATGTACTAGTCACAGACAGAGCAGAGTGTCACTACGCTGCAGCAGACAGCTTATTTATATCTGGAAATATAACCTTATGGTCTAGCATAAAAATGTAATAATGGTTTAAGGCTTTGTTGATTATGTGTATGCGTTGTTAGGTTATAAGTTCTGGTTTGTCATTTACACTAAACCAATGAGCTCTTCTGCCTGTGACTGGCAAACTGACTAGAGGGCTCAGTACACTGGCTTAGAGGAAGTGTGCTGCACCTTCAACTCCATCTACAGCTGTTATGATAAACAGTGGATTTCAATGCTGCAGAAAACCTTCACTTTTGTTTTGTTCACGCTGTTTTACCTGCTGATGTATACAATGTCCATCAACCTCATCTAGCTGGAGCCTAAACAGGGAGAGCGCCTTTCTCCATAGCGGTGCATCATTGAACAAAGGGAAAGGCCCAAGAAAGGCATGGAGTGCAAATGGGTTGTGAGGAACCATTCAGCTTTGGGTACCTGGCATCAGTCTCAGCGTGGTGTCTAGAGACAATCGGCTCCTTGGCTCTCCTGCACCACCACCAGGTTAGCAAAGCAGGAACAGAAACGGGCTGTTCCACTGCAGTGTGTTCCATACATGCACAGTGTAAACCAATGTCCACTTCAATACAAGACTCACATTAGAGAACCGATGTCCACTTTACCACAACTCACGTAAGCGAACCAATGTCCACTTCAATACAAGACTCATAAGAGAACCGATGTCCACTTTACCACAAGACTCACATAAGAGAACCGATGTCCACTTTACCACAAGACTCACATAAGAGAACCGATGTCCACTTTACCACAAGACTCACATAAGAGAACCAATGTCCACTTTACCACAAGACTCACGTAAGAGAACCGATATCCACTTTACCACAAGACTCACGTAAGCGAACCAATGTCCACTTCAACACGAGACTCACATAAGAGAACCAATGTCCACTTCAATACAAGACTCACATAAGAGAACCGATGTCCACTTTACCACAAGACTCACATAAGAGAACCGATGTCCACTTTACCACAAGACTCACGTAAGCGAACCAATGTCCACTTCAACACGAGACTGACATAAGCTTAGAAAAATGAGTAGTCACCACTGCACACTGGAGAGTTTTACTGAGGACCTAGCATTTCTCTCTTAATAAAATATCAGTAAAGCTGTTTCCTGTGTGCAAGTGGTGACTCCTCATCCCTGTTACCCACCAACACCTGGTCACAAGACATCCCTGGCTATGCAGGGAAACTGTGTTTTTTTATGTGCTTACATAAGCATCTTGTGGACGAGTGAGTGCATCTGTGAGTGTGGGCTTCCCTGAGTATGCTGTAAGAGTCCTGTGGATAGGTGAGTGTGGGCTTACCTGAGTATGCTGAGGCAGGTGAGTGCATCTGTGAGGTGTGTGCTTACCTGAGTATGCTGTAAGAGTCTTGTGGATAGGTGAGGTGAGGTGAGTGTGTGATTACCTGAGTATGCTATAAGAGTCCTGTGGATAGGTGAGTGTGGGGCTTACCTGAGTATGCTGTAAGAGTCTTGTGGATAGGTGAGTGTGGGGCTTACCTGAGTATGCTATAAGAGTCTTGTGGATAGGTGAGTGTGTGATTACCTGAGTATGCTGTAAGAGTCTTGTGGATAGGTGAGTGCTTACCGGAGTATGCTGTAAGAGTCTTGTGGATAGGTGAGGTGAGGTGAGTGTGGGCTTACCTGAGTATGCTGTAAGAGTCTTTTGGATAGGTGAGTGTGGGGCTTACCGGAGTATGCTATAAGAGTCTTGTGGATAGGTGAGGTGAGGTGAGTGTGGGCTTACCCGAGTATGCTGAGGCAGACTTTGCCGTTGCGGTAGAAGTTGGGGTTGAAGCGGACGGTGTTGTGGCCGGTGGTGATGAGCTTGACGCGGGGAGGGTGGATGGGGTAGTCGGGGGGGCAGCGGAACAGGAACAGGAAGAAGCCTCCCTCGTAGGGAGTGTCAAACGGCCCAGTGATTAGTGCGTGGATCTGAAGGGGGTGATGGAGCGGGGAAGGGACAGTCAGAGACAGCAGCATTTCAGCACACCGTCGGAATGACCAGCATTAAACATGAGCAGAGGCAAAGGGACAATTATCTCGTATACACAACGCCCCTTGAAACCAGCTTTAAGGAGCAAAACTTGCTTCAAAATTTTTTAGCAAACTCGTGACCTATTCTATAGAACAGACCAAAACTAGCGGAATCAAATGTGTTTTTTAATGATTACGCATCATTCTGTTCCATGGACTGATTGGTGTTAAACACGGTGAGTCATAATTATGCTAGCCACCCCTAGATCGTAACCCCGTATGATACCAAAAGGGTAGGCTTGGGTATGATCACTAAGTAACGTTCATCATGCCTCTGCCCTGACTCACACTACGCAGGGCACTAACCCAAACAGTTATGCGTTTCCTTGGTAACATGTAATAAAGGAGCAATAAAGGAAAGATTCCATCCTGAGAATGAGAATACATCATTCTACATGTCTGGCAGATGTCCCCATATTTCTGCACAGCAAGACACCTCTCATGTCGATCTGCTGAAATAGTAAAATGGCCGTTCAGTGCTATGGACTCTCTGAATCTTCACTATAGCAGGGACAGTAAATAATGCTTTATTGAAACACTGTCCAATCAAGTCTGAAAATGTAAAACTCTGTTTCCTGTCTATATGCAAACGGGACAACTGGGTTTTTTCAAATCTCCACTTTGGCCAGAGCTTTTAGAAACAATCTTTTTTCATTGTCTATTTACCACATAGCCAGCTATGTGTAACAGGGACCTAAAGGAATTAGGAGCATTTCTGCATATGAGTAATACAGTCAATGGGAGTGTTCACACAGAGAAAGACAAAGCAAGATGGCCATCTTTTGGCTTGCCAAGTCACTTGTTCTGTACATAACACTTTATTTAAGCACTGAATGTGTCCAGGATGTATTCACTGTGTTGACTTTTTGAGAAATGAGTGTATAAGACGCTGACAGACTAGTGAGCTAAGACAGCAAAAGTAGGCCATCTTGGCAAACATGTGTCCTCTGGACTGAGCTCATGTCAAAGCCTCCCGCTGCACACTGCTTGAAAGGCTGTCCAGTATAACCACAAAGTGCGGCTGTGTAAGGTGCATGTCAGGATGCGGTTAAGCAATGCAGAAATGATTCTGTCACACATCCTGTGACTTTGACCTCCAGCTATGAACAGTCCAAAACATTCTGTTCTGAGCACTTTTGCTTTCACACTTACTCACTTTCCTTCCAACATTACTACAGTGCTGCTGCTACCGCACAGCTGAATAAAGAGATGACACATCAATCACTTTGGCTTTACACCAATGCAGATGTGCCTTCAATGACCAGTTAATATTCTTGGGAGAACACTCAGCACTCAGCAGAGGTGTTAGACCCGTCACTCCACAATTTAGCATGAAATTATTTTCCCAGTTAGGCCTAGTCAGTTAGTCATCAGACACCGCCCACTTCCGGAACTCCCACATCCAGAAGAGCACTGAACACTGTGGAGACGTTTAGCCTTTCAATGGTGCAGTGAGTCTGAGGATAGACAGGAGACATCACGCTGGACCCTAAACACTGCAATCACGCTGGACCCTAAACACTGCAATCACGCTGGACCCTAAACACTGCAGATTTAGAGCTCTGACCTGTGCATGACCCCTGCGACCCTCTGGATGCTTGTGAATCATACCTTGGTCATGTCATGTGGGTCTGGAACCACAAACATTCCTGGTGGGGGCTCCTTGTAGATGGACATGATGTCTCTGAAACACAACAGTTGGGGAAATTACAAAGGCAGGTTGGGAAATAGAGATGTCCTAACTCACGTGTACACCTTAACACAGAAATAACTGAAAATGTGTTGTGATGTGGTGGCTCAACTTCCTAATCACTTGGTGTCAAAAACATCTTTGTACAGGAAGCCAGAGCCTGGCCAGTATCCAGTGGCACCAGACTCAGTACTCAAATTTGTCTCACACGCAAATAAAACTCACTGTTGCTTTTTTTTCCATGGGAATGATTTTTACCACCTCTTGGTCTTGTCTTGTGTGGGAAAACTGTACGTCACCAGTGCACCATCACATGAAGACTGTAATAGTTACTTTTAAAAGGTCAAAACCTGCACTTCCTTTCAGTTCTTCACCTGTCTGTCTTTTCACCTGGCAAAAGCCCCAATCACGTGGACAAGGAGTGTGAAACATGGCAGCACATTTTGTTTTACTTACTGACTGATACCAGCGTCTTGCATGCATACTTGGGCTATATGTTCTAATTTCACACAAAAGTAGGACATCTGGACTCGCTTGACTTAGAAATGCGCTTGTTTAAATTCTGCTAAGTTAATGGAAAAGCTTTTAGTGTGGATCTGCAAAATGTTACAGCAAGAAATGCCGATATAGTAGGAAGCCTTATGTGACACTCAGGTGCTTCACAACATTCAGGTGGCCTTGTCACAACAAACGGGCTCATCGCTCTTCAGACACTGGATCACTGTCAGTATTACAAGAATAGAATCCTAGATTTGCCACGGAAATATACAAGCCAGGAATGTTTTCACAGTTGAATTTGCTGTATAGAAAAGGTTAGCCAAGTTAGGTCAGAAATGACTAGTCACAGAGCCATATGCTTCACAAGGAACATTGGTAAGCTACAAGCTTACCGTCAGTTGATTGGGTAAACATTCGGTCAGATAAGACGCAAAAGATATGGCTGTTACCTTTTTATCCTGAGAATGCACTGCTGTGACGCTTTCTCGTTGTCCCAGTCTGTGCTGAGTGTGGGGTCCCAAGATGTGGCGTGAATTTGAGACAGTAGGCCTGCTCCTGCCAGATTCGGGGCGCCAGTAACCCCCAGCCCGATGCTCGGGGGGAGAGTGGGGGCCACGGGGAAGGGAGGCGAAACGGCAGAGTTCATTGCTGTGCTCAGAACATCTACTCCGCTACCGTATGCGCTGTCCACAGGGCTCATCGAATCCGCTATATCTGGATCCATTACGGCTAGGCCGGTTTCGGCGGCCGCTGCAGGAGGCGGGGAGGCCGGGTTAGCACCACTCGCCGAGTGCCCCGGCAGGGAATTACCCAAACTCGGTAACAACTGAGCTCCATTGCCCTGACTTGTCCCTACGGCTGAACCAATGGCACCGTTGGATTTCTCTCCAACACTATCCGCCATTGTTGTTAAACGTCAACTTAACAACGCAATCGATCTGAATGTGTTGTTTCAAGGAGTACTTCAGAGACTTCCCATTCCAGTTAGTCCTTCTATTGTCGGTTAACACAGAGAGGAAATAAAGTCAGCCGATGAGAAATTATACCTACCTACGGCATAGTCTTTCTTTCGATTTCACCCTTATAACTAGATGATCTTGTTTCTAAAGCGGTACGTGTACTGAATAAAAACACTAATACGTTAGCGAGCTCCCTTACTGCATTTGATAGTACGCATCAAACCTACGCATTAAATACCCACACCTTACCAACAGCCTCACATCGACGTAGATTGCGGTTTTAGCCTGTTTGTCATGGTGTTTTCCAATTTTCTTTGGTACTTCCTCTTCCTGTAACCAAACATGCCGCCATCTAGTGTTGACTTGAGCAACGACATCGTTCAGACAGAAAAGTAGTCTCAAACGGCTCCTGAAGCAAGTCAACTATTTCAGAAGTGTTCTGTGGTTCTGATCGAATGCATTTGCAGTGACCAGGACACTGTTAAAATTATATATACTTACTACACTTTAAAAGTTTAGAACCACACAAATAATATCATGCTTTATAAGAAATGCCCCTATTAGCCTATTAGTGCCATGCTTTCGGACAGAGTTTTTCAACCAGGAGTCACAAAACTTTGGGGTCACAAAGTCCTTCTATTGATGCAAGGTAGACACGAGTAAGGTGATGAAGTTAAGTTTCACACCACTTATCTTTGTGAACCTGCATTTTCCACAGTTGGTTTAACCCATACAAAACACAGAGATACTGGCAGCAACAAGCCTGTGAAAATGAAATCCTCACTCCACCCACACCTCCAAAAACATCAGCTAACTTACATTAATACATTAACAACACAATATGATTCAAGAATTTACCATTTTTAATCCCATCACGGTATGTACAACGAGAACAGACAGGATACAATATTTATTGTATCGACTTACATTTACAGTGTACAGGACCAATAGGCAAACTCCCTGTGGACCATAGCTAATGTGGAAGAAGAATATGGGATGAATAGACAAAAGGAGGGAAGGCAGAGATGAGAGGCTTGATGTTCACTGAGGGCAGAGTGCTGATGTCATGATACAGTAATGTGCAAACGTTTTAGGCAGGTGTGAAAAATTGTGTCAACTAGGAATGCCTGACATATACAACCAATTTGGTTGATCATACACCTGACTATAATGCCGCAAAATCCATGACTTTGTGTGTAGCCCTTTGTGTGAAATGATGCCGGTTTGAAGGCACCTGCCTAAATCTTTGTACAGTACTGTATTCTTTTAGTCATCCACATGTTAACACACCCATATGGCTGAAAGCACTTGATGGGCATAAGTTGTTTTTTGACAAAGTTTTAGGCAGGTGCACACAAAGTGTACACACACAAGGGTACACACAAAGTCAGGGATTTTGCAGGATTCTAGTCAGGTGTATGCTCAATCAATTACACCAAATTGGTTGTATATGTCAGTAAACCTACATCCACAGAAGATCTGTGGTTAGTTCTTCAAGATGTTTGGCGCAAGCTACCAGCCAAGTTCCTTCAAAAACTCTATGCAAGTATACCTAGAAGCAGGGCTGGAATTTCGTCATTTTAGGGGCAAGGCCACTTGGGCCTTTGTGTTGTCAATTTTGTGAAGGGCATCAGGGCCACTGTGGCCTTCTGGCAGATATTTTTCAAGGGCAAAAGGCCAAATTGAGAGGGCACGAGGGCCATGGCCCTCTTGGCCCTCGTGAAATTCCTGCCCTGCCTAGAAGAATTGATGCTCTTTGGCATAGGGTGGTCACATCAAATATTGATTTGATTTAGGTTTCTCTTTTGTTTAGTCACTGCATTTTGTTAATTGATGAACATAAATTATGAATATAAATGAACATGAATGAAACACTTCCATTTTTGAAGGCATTCCTTGATGACAGCATTTTTTCATACCTGCCTAAAACCTTTGCACATTACTGTATATTCAGAGTTTAAATTGGGCCGGAGTCCCCCGGAGCACAGCCCCATCTTCTCACCTCAGCAATACAGCCAGCCAGAGCTGCGCTCCCTCTGCTACAGTATTTATAGTAATACAGTAGGGTGAGATATTGACCACTGCGGGTAAAGAAGGGCTCCCCTCCTTACAAAAGCCAACTTAGGTACTGTTTATATGCAGTGGTTAACCTGGCTTTTGCAAGGGGGGGGGGGGGGGGGTGCTTCTTTACTCACAGTGGTCAATGTCATTCTATTGTATGACTATAAATACTGTCAGTCCAGTTGGCTGGGGAGGTGAGGAGGTGAAGCTGAGCTCCGGAGGGCTTCAGCCCAATTTAAACTCTGCTTATATATATATAGCTTATATATACTTGTGCTAGTCAGGTAAAGGGTGAAACACTGGCCTGTTTCCCCAGAGGCTCTGCGCTAGTTCTCATAAATGACTAGTGCAACCTGCCTAAATGTTGTGGCCTAGGTACGGCTTATGATGGAAAGTGCAATCATAGCAGTCATGCCTTTCAATTAGGCAGTTCAGCTGGGCACATTCTATGAGAATAGCTTATAGTCACTCATAAAGATGTTCACCTGAATCAGTGAACCAATTCTGTGGCAGCCATTTATAAGTCACCTTTTAGTTTAGGTTTCTGAGTATGTTGTTTTGGCCACTAGGGGGAGTATTGTAACGGGCTTAGGAGTGACGTGGGTTAGATATGACAGGTGACAGGTGTGTGCGCGCGCTAACTAGGGGAAGAGGTGGGGAAGGTGGAGGGCCCACGGCTCGACCTGTAGCTGTACGCTCTATAATCAGCACACCACCCGCACACTTTGTTCTAATCTCCTAAACCTGCATCTCTCATAACAGCACAGTAAGAAGGTACTATAT
Source organism: Coilia nasus (assembly GCA_027475355.1). Taxonomy (NCBI): domain Eukaryota; kingdom Metazoa; phylum Chordata; class Actinopteri; order Clupeiformes; family Engraulidae; genus Coilia; species Coilia nasus. The sequence continues at coordinate 38,645,030 of CM050216.1, read as the reverse complement.
GGGAACATCTTTTTCTGTAATAATCGTGAATACAACATAACTGGATATTTCTGCTTGGACATTGGTTTAGTAAAGCTACGTGCTGAACCTCTTCTTTAGCTTCCACATTGCGGCCTATAGGCTGGTCTCCACAAGCTTAGTTGTCAAGGATGAAAGAAATGTCCTCTAGACTAGAGGTCACCTTGTTAGGATGTTCAGTGTATGGGTAGAGGTCTACCACCTTTACCAAGCCACTAAGATTTGACAAAATATCACCGGGTGTTCCTTAAGTCTGATAATGTTCATGTAGCAGAAAATTGTGTCTTCAATTGTGTGCAACACAGCCGTGGATACTTTGCATACATTGTCTAATGCATTTAGGCAAATTTGTAATGTTTTCCCCCTAAAGTTCCAGACACAGGGGTCACAGGACCAGTAGATTAGGGAGCATTAAATATTAAACTACAACAGCAAAACCCCTTGTAATCCAACCTCCATCTCAAGCACGCTCATCATGGTCAACATTTTTGAGCAAGGCAAGGAGGTACTGTTGTTCTCAGGACGTACAGTAGTGAATACAGCTGGCTAAAAACCAAAGGTGATAGGAAGGCTACAACTCCTCACACTCTAAATGATTGCTACTTTTTCTAAAAAGACTTGTCAATTTCTTTTTAGAGTGTAACCCTTTCTAGCCCTCCTAACACGTTTTAGCAGCCAAATAAATAGTTCAGTTTAATGTGTTTAGTAATGTATAGAAAGTATTAACAGACAATACCCAGTGCACGAAGTGCCAGCATCAGTATTTAAAACCCTTAAGGCGTTATTATTATTTTCACCAGTGAGATTTTCATTTTATTCAGCGGGTCTCTCTCAGGGTCACTCATTTTTAAAATTTTAGCCTCCTCTCTAAACCCAATCTGAGTACTGGCTAGGTTGGCTCCCCCGATTCTCACACACACACACACACACCAGTAAGATGGAGAAAGACTACATTTATCCCAATCATTTATTCAGACACTGTCCAAACCAGAGTGAGATCTTACATAAAACTTCTCTCTTGGAAAAAAGGAACATAACAGACAGGATTTTAGTACTTGATGTGATGGAATGGCGATGCCAAAATGACGCCAGCTGCACGTCAAAAAAAAAGAGTTCCGATCCCAGAGTGGATGATGGGAATGGGGGGATAAGAGGGACGAAAAAAAAGAAAAATGTGGAAGCTGTAGAGGAATAAGTGCTTTATTACATGGCAAACAGAATGAGGAATGCCACCATGAGACAGAAGAGCCCCATAGCCTCAGACAGAGCGAAGCCCAGGATAGCATAGGAGAAGAGCTGCTGCTTCAAAGATGGGTTCCTGCGGGGGGGGGGGGGGGGCACACACACACACACACACACACACACACACAGGGACACACACAGGGACACATGATGAGTCAAGATCAAGCCAAATCCATCTGGTCAGTTTCACATCAAGGTTAACTTGGCGTTACTGGTCACATTTAACCCCACTCCTCTATACAGGCAAGCAATGGCCACAGGCAACACGAACAGGTTTCAGGTCAGGCCAAGGGGATGATTCTACTTCATCTACTACCATGGAGCAAACACAATCACATTTAGGAATGTAACAGACTTCCTACACAAAACTGCCAATCAACATCTGAGAAATCAAAGAAAACTGATGGCAGTGTGGCTTACGATTGGTTTTCAAAAGCAGCTCATGTACTTAACACCTATGCACGAACATGTAGGGTCGCCATGTAAAGTTGGGACATCTGTTATACATCATGAGAGGGGCTTCTGGGGGCATGTTTAAACTTTCTGCTGTTTGTATAGACACAGCCAACATTATCAGTGCAATTCAGCGGTAAATACTGGAGATCAGGGGAAGCATGCCCACAGATCAACACACTCACATCAGATACAGACATGGCCTGATTACAGCCCACATGTGTATTTGCCAGATGGTGCCAGCTTAAAAACTTAAATAAGCACTTACCTCATAGCTCTCAAAACACTTTTGGTCATTCATTCTTTAAAAGGTATTTTGTCCTTTTGTGCCTTTATTTGACAGGATGGTAAAAAGGACAGAAAACGAGTGGGGGAGAGGGCTATGAAGTGACGCAGGCCGTATTCAAACCTGGGTCACCACGGGCACCTGCCAATTTAGGGTACGGGTGCTCTGACCACTGGCACCACAGTGCATCACTGTAAAGCAGAGTTTCCAAGCAGTGGCCTGCTACAGCGGGCTGGTGTTCATACCTGGCGTAGCCAATGATGAGGCTGCCGAACACTGTTCCGATTCCAGCTCCTGACCCGGCGACGCCCACGGTGGCGGCCCCAGCACCAATGAACTTGGCGGCAGTGTCGATGTCCCGGGACACGGCGCTGGTCTGGAAGCCGCGTGCCACGCTCAGCATGGCGGACTCACTCACTGGCACCAAGGCCTGCTGGAGACACATGTACGCCAGTCAGTCACCACACTACATCACTTCCTTTCCTGATTAACGCTTACAGTAACATTAATACAATCTTGCACTGTCCAAGGCCCAGGCGAGACATATTACTGGACCGAGAAAATATATTCAACTCCTCTGCTGTTAAAGTCTTACAAGGTCAATGCTGAAGTGTATAAATAAGTTGTTTTTGCAATTTTCCACATATCACAGGACATTTACTATCCTATACCTAACACAACGGCCTCACAAATTTAAAAACTCAAATTTAGTAAAATTAAATAAAATTTATTTTTTTAGTAAAATAAATAAAATGTTAATGTTTGCTATGGTACTTGACTGCAATGGACTGGGTCATAGCACCAACAGCTGTTTCAAAACAGTGCAAGTTACTCTCATGAAATGTGAAGTTCAGTAAAGACTGAACTAACCTGTTCAGTTCTGGCCTCGGGTCTGTTGAAGATGGAGACAGAGACCGGCCGGGCCAGCACTCTGGACCCACTGCGCAGCTGAAAGAGGAAAACCCAACAAACACACACACACACACACTTTCAGTGATGAGGGCTTTTCTACAGTACTAGACAAAAGCCCAACCTAACCATAAGTAATTGAATCTACAGAAGAAGTCATTTCAGTAGTATTTTACCTCGGGCTAAAAGAAAAAAAAAACCACACAAACACTGAAAGTGTCATGTACACAGTCTACATCAACTGTAATAACCTCATTAACTTACTGTCCAAATGTAAGTAAGTAACCTGAATAAGTTAAATGTTACGATGATCATTAGCCACACATGGCTACATCTTAAGTAACCGAAATAAGTTGGATGTTCCGATACCATTTCCAACACGTCCAGTAGGCTTTTGGTAAGTTTAAGACTGGGAATGGCTACACAGCACCCATTTCAACTGAGTGTCCAAGCACCACAGCTAGTGGGCTTGGCTTAAGTATTGTGGCTATTCACCCCCCGAACTCCAAGGCATTTGTGTGCCAAAGAGAGTACATACCACAGCAGGTGAGGAGACAAACTTAGCACAGGCGTACATGGCGAATGTCTGTGAAGAGAGACACACATAAAGGTGAATAGTTAAAAAAAAAAAGCACATTTAAGACAGGAACCTTTGTTCAGCACATTTTACTAGCAGACCACTAAGTGTGTGCTGGAAACATGGCTAGATAGCAAGTCTTAAAAATACAATGGAGAGGAAAAAAAGCAAACATTGTAAAAGAGAGAAAAAATGGCTTGTCACATTATTTTACAGTACACACTTGTATGCATTGAATGATACAATAGTATCTTGGTTTGATGCCAAACATCAAAGACTGGTTGTGGGATAATTGTCTGCAGTAAAGGCAAACCACAAAAATGATTCGATGTGGGCAAGGTCGTATACAGTTCTGGTAATACTAATCACCGAAATATGGAAATGTGTTTGAATATCTCGGCTTCTGCGAGTCTGCCGCCCTGCATCAACCCCGTGACATTTCGAGAAGTCATTGCTGTGGTAGTAGGCCTAACTAATCTTTCTTTCAACTACATTTACCAGCAGATTAATTCGTTTAATGACCAAAGGTAACTGGTGACATTAGCCATACTTAATTGTGTGTAAACCAATCCACGGTTCGCCCTTAGGGTGCGCGTCCTCTACAGAGGTGGATACGTTAGGTAACAGATACAGTTACAATGACAGCATGAACATACTGTATATAACTTGACAGCTAACTTAATTGTATTACCATCGATGGAGCCCTACCTCGTAAACAGCCTTCATGTCCCTATACGTAATTGCTTAACCTGGACACCCACACGTGTGTTTGGTGTTGAAATTCAGGGAGACATATAACACCTTTAACACAACCTTCTAAATAGGTTAAATGGCACACTTGCTCTGCCTAGCGGGCTACCGACCAGTGTAGCATACCAAACCAGCAGCAATTCGTGCAATCATGAAAACTGACATTAAAAAAGAACCACTATTACCTAGACACAAGGTCGTAACGAATGTACGACTTGTCTATTCAACTCACTTGCCGCCGACATTTGCACAAGAATCATCGCATCAATCGCTTATCTACCACAGCATATTGGTTGGCTTGCTTCAGACTGCTAGCACTTAACAAGCCTACAACGTGAAGGTCACGTTATAACCCATAACGTTATAAGCTAGTGCAGAGACGGCACAGACGTACACGCACACCTGACTTTTAGTTGTGTACAGATTTGCTTAGATCCTCGATGTTCTTGTTAGTCGCAAAACCTGTTATATCAACGTCTGGCTCGTCGGGCCCAAATTCATACAAGTCAGACATTTTGCAGAAATGTCGCTCAGAGTGCTAGCCAACCAGCTAGCAAGCTACTTGGCTATATTATAAACGTAAGGACAGCGATAACTGAATTGAAGTTGGCTTTAAATGGAACGTTACCTTAAGATATACAACAAAGATAATTGATGTTATTCGTTTTTACATGTTTTGTTATGGGAAAATAAGGCATAGCAACAACATGCAATTTTGGTAATTCATTCATTTGAAAATATCAGTGCTAGCAACTAGCTGTAGTAAGCAAGTTAGCTTGAGTAGTCATTGAATGACCGTCCACCTCCCTGTAAGTAACATACACATAACCGCTGTTTTCTACCGCGTGTATACTAAATGCATATCAAATGCGCTAGACCATTGTTTAACTATACGTTTCAATGACAACAGAGCCCACCTACCTACAAATACAGAGACAAGAGGCTGAAGTTAGCAGCTGCAGTGAATGAGTGTACCTCTAAAGTTGTCACCTTGTCATTTATGAGCAAAGAAAGCACGTCCTCGATGTTCATTGGGTGGGTCAGAACGCCCTCGTGTGTCTATTGGCGTTGCAAGGAGCGATGACAGGATACGTCTGTGAATTGTAGCCACTTTTATTGGCTCTCTTACCTTTACAAGGGAGACGGTGTTGTAAGGTGCTTCAGTATTGGATAATATTACCGGGAAGACTACGAAATCCTCCGTGTACTGCAGTGTCCTCCACGCCTATTGGTTTTTCTAGAGGAAGTACAAATGACTTCTTCATTTACCACGAAATTTCTTATTTCTTCTGTTTATGCGAGTTTCGGATCCAGTGTGTTAGTGTATATTTGCACTTGACACACATTGCACTGCAAGGTTTTCAGAGACACCAAGACTGTAACATTTCTGAATGCAAGGGCGTTTGCATGACGTGACAGCCAAGTGTGCAACTTCTTGAGCACCACCCAAGCCAGCAATTCCTTATTTTAAATTCTCCCTCTCCTTTTCACTTCCCTTGGCAAAGATCAGTGGCAAAGACATACCGTACAAGGATGGTGACAAAGAAAATAATAGTAAAATACAGAACACCCCTCCATCCAGAATTACATGCAGAATGAGTGGCTGCCAAATGCAAGCCGGTACAGGTGTGTTTTAAGTGAGGATTTAAAACCAGTCACAGATGATACAGATTTCAGATCTGTAGACTGTTCCGTGCACTATAACCCTGATTTCTGCCATTTGCAGCATTGACTCCTGCATTGTTTGTGACATGCACAGCCAATCATCTTATAGCAAGTGTCTGGAATGGGACTCGGTGCCAGCAGTATTGCAGTCCTGACTCTTCAAGTCTCCATGCCCATTTCAGAGGGTGAGGAAGCTCAGGTGGGGCAATGGGCATCCTCCATACCATCGTTTAGTACTCTCATCTCAACAGAAATGGAGCGCATCACTTGATGAGGGGCATGGCTTCTGGTTTCCCCATCTTGGAGAACAGTAAATGTCAAGCTGCATCAACAGAGTCTGTTCTATGCAGACAAATATTTCAGAAAATGTGATGTTTCCTCTGTGAGTTCACCAATGCCCACGTTCTTCAGCTACGCACGAGGGTCTCTGAAGGTCTTCCATGATGACCGCTTAATGTGAGATATCTGTGATGAAAAAGATGGTGTCACACCCAGCTGCAGTTAATGCATTAAATGCCAGGATCCTGCTGAGCCTGTGGGTAGTTTGTTGTAAGCAGCATGACTGGGTATATACCTCCATTTCTTAGACATGCCTGACATCGTCCAGACCTGACGCTGAAAGTAGGATATCAGTGGGAACCAGTGGGAAGGCTGTCTCTTGAAGATACAAGAACTGTATTAAAGCAACACTAAGTATTTTTTCAACCTTAAAGTAATGTTTCCAAGAGTTTTTCAGTGATTCATCAACTTGTAAAAGGGGGAAAGCCACTCCTGAATTCACTTTGCCGCCTACCATGGGCTATCACCGCACTAAGTAAGTTTGGAGAAGCGGCCGTCTCTCTGAAGTTCTTGAGGCAACTCTGCTTCCAACCTGTGGGGCGACTGAAGATGAAAACTACTTAGTGTTGCTTTAAACTGCCAGTGGAAGCCATGCAGCACCAATCCTGTGCCTGCTTCTCCATGTGTGGACTTAAGAGGTGCCAAATCAGTAAATTAACTTCCAATGAGCTGGTCAAATGTTCTTTCTCTGGATGATAACAAAGCAGACCGAGCACATTTCTTGTCCGAGGAACTATGTTTGCGGGCACCTGAGGATGAAGAAGTTGTAGTTGCTGGGGGATTTAAAGAAGAACATGGGCTCAAGGCATCAAAGAGTACTACTGATTGGGCACCTCTGAAATCCATAATACTGCTATAAACCACTGAACTGAGCATTGAGAATAGTCCCATGGATGAAATGTCTCCTCTTATTAACAAAATGAAAATTTTTGAATTTGAATTTTGAACCTGGCTTTTTCCAATGGTCAGATTCTTCACTGCAAAATATATGCAAATAAGTGCCTATTTAATTAGATACATCCTAAATTGCAGATGTAAACATAAAATTACAGAAAACTTGCAGTACATGTTTTCTCTTCATGTCAGTAATCAACTGGTAAAGGTTCCTAGTGAAAAATGTTACCCCATTCACCTGTGTCACCTTAAACAGCTGCTTTGGCTTTGTCTGGTCATTGCACTCAGAGTGCGAGCCCTGTCTGGGAGAGACAGACAGTGGCACTCAGAGTGCAGCCTTGTCTGGGAGAGACAGACAGTGGCACTCAGAGTGCAGCCTTGTCTGGGAGAGACAGACAGTGGCACTCAGAGTGCAGCCTTGTCTGGGAGAGACAGACAGTGGCACTCAGAGGGCGAGCCTTGTCTGGGAGAGACAGACAGCACTCAGAGTGCAGCCTTGTCTGGGAGAGACAGACAGTGGCACTCAGAGGGCGAGCCTTGTCTGGGAGAGACAGACAGTGGCACTCAGAGTGCAGCCTTGTCTGGGAGAGACAGACAGTGGCACTCAGAGTGCAGCCTTGTCTGGGAGAGACAGACAGCACTCAGAGTGCAGCCTTGTCTGGGAGAGACAGACAGTGGCACTCAGAGTGCAGCCTTGTCTGGGAGAGACAGACAGTGGCACTCAGAGTGCAGCCTTGTCTGGGAGAGACAGACAGCACTCAGAGTGCAGCCTTGTCTGGGTGAGACAGACAGTGGCACTCAGAGTGCAGCCTTGTCTGGGAGAGACAGACAGCACTCAGAGTGCAGCCTTGTCTGGGAGAGACAGACAGCACTCAGAGTGCAGCCTTGTCTGGGAGAGACAGACAGTGGCACTCAGAGTGCAGCCTTGTCTGGGAGAGACAGACAGTGGCACTCAGAGTGCAGCCTTGTCTGGGAGAGACAGACAGTGGCACTCAGAGTGCAGCCTTGTCTGGGAGAGACAGACAGCACTCAGAGGGCAGCCTTGTCTGGGAGAGACAGACAGTGGCACTCAGAGGGCAGCCTTGTCTGGGAGAGACAGACAGCACTCAGAGTGCAGCCTTGTCTGGGAGAGACAGACAGCACTCAGAGTGCAGCCTTGTCTGGGAGAGACAGACAGTGGCACTCAGAGTGCAGCCTTGTCTGGGAGAGACAGACAGTGGCACTCAGAGTGCAGCCTTGTCTGGGAGAGACAGACAGTGGCACTCAGAGTGCAGCCTTGTCTGGGAGAGACAGACAGCACTCAGAGTGCAGCCTTGTCTGGGAGAGACAGACAGTGGCACTCAGAGTGCAGCCTTGTCTGGGAGAGACAGACAGCACTCAGAGTGCAGCCTTGTCTGGGAGAGACAGACAGCACTCAGAGTGCAGCCTTGTCTGGGAGAGACAGACAGTGGCACTCAGAGTGCAGCCTTGTCTGGGAGAGACAGACAGTGGCACTCAGAGAGCAGCCTTGTCTGGGAGAGACAGACAGTGGCACTCAGAGTGCAGCCTTGTCTGGGAGAGACAGACAGCACTCAGAGTGCAGCCTTGTCTGGGAGAGACAGACAGTGGCACTCAGAGTGCAGCCTTGTCTGGGAGAGACAGACAGCACTCAGAGGGTGAGCCTTGTCTGGGAGAGACAGACAGTGGCACTCAGAGTGCAGCCTTGTCTGGGAGAGACAGACAGCACTCAGAGTGCAGCCTTGTCTGGGAGAGACAGACAGTGGCACTCAGAGTGCAGCCTTGTCTGGGAGAGACAGACAGTGGCACTCAGAGTGCAGCCTTGTCTGGGAGAGACAGACAGTGGCACTCAGAGTGCAGCCTTGTCTGGGAGAGACAGACAGCACTCAGAGTGCAGCCTTGTCTGGGAGAGACAGACAGTGGCACTCAGAGTGCAGCCTTGTCTGGGAGAGACAGACAGTGGCACTCAGAGTGCAGCCTTGTCTGGGAGAGACAGACAGTGGCACTCAGAGTGCAGCCTTGTCTGGGAGAGACAGACAGCACTCAGAGTGCAGCCTTGTCTGGGTGAGACAGACAGTGGCACTCAGAGTGCAGCCTTGTCTGGGAGAGACAGACAGCACTCAGAGTGCAGCCTTGTCTGGGAGAGACAGACAGTGGCACTCAGAGTGCAGCCTTGTCTGGGAGAGACAGACAGTGGCACTCAGAGTGCAGCCTTGTCTGGGAGAGACAGACAGTGGCACTCAGAGTGCAGCCTTGTCTGGGAGAGACAGACAGCACTCAGAGTGCAGCCTTGTCTGGGAGAGACAGACAGTGGCACTCAGAGTGCAGCCTTGTCTGGGAGAGACAGACAGTGGCACTCAGAGTGCAGCCTTGTCTGGGAGAGACAGACAGTGGCACTCAGAGTGCAGCCTTGTCTGGGAGAGACAGACAGTGGCACTCAGAGTGCAGCCTTGTCTGGGAGAGACAGACAGCACTCAGAGTGCAGCCTTGTCTGGGTGAGACAGACAGTGGCACTCAGAGTGCAGCCTTGTCTGGGAGAGACAGACAGCACTCAGAGTGCAGCCTTGTCTGGGAGAGACAGACAGTGGCACTCAGAGTGCAGCCTTGTCTGGGAGAGACAGACAGTGGCACTCAGAGTGCAGCCTTGTCTGGGAGAGACAGACAGTGGCACTCAGAGTGCAGCCTTGTCTGGGAGAGACAGACAGCACTCAGAGTGCAGCCTTGTCTGGGAGAGACAGACAGTGGCACTCAGAGTGCAGCCTTGTCTGGGAGAGACAGACAGCACTCAGAGGGCAGCCTTGTCTGGGAGAGACAGACAGTGGCACTCAGAGGGCAGCCTTGTCTGGGAGAGACAGACAGCACTCAGAGTGCAGCCTTGTCTGGGAGAGACAGACAGTGGCACTCAGAGTGCAGCCTTGTCTGGGAGAGACAGACAGTGGCACTCAGAGTGCAGCCTTGTCTGGGAGAGACAGACAGTGGCACTCAGAGGGCAGCCTTGTCTGGGAGAGACAGACAGCACTCAGAGTGCAGCCTTGTCTGGGAGAGACAGACAGTGGCACTCAGAGTGCAGCCTTGTCTGGGAGAGACAGACAGTGGCACTCAGAGTGCAGCCTTGTCTGGGAGAGACAGACAGTGGCACTCAGAGTGCAGCCTTGTCTGGGAGAGACAGACAGCACTCAGAGTGCAGCCTTGTCTGGGAGAGACAGACAGTGGCACTCAGAGTGCAGCCTTGTCTGGGAGAGACAGACAGCACTCAGAGTGCAGCCTTGTCTGGGAGAGACAGACAGCACTCAGAGTGCAGCCTTGTCTGGGAGAGACAGACAGTGGCACTCAGAGTGCAGCCTTGTCTGGGAGAGACAGACAGTGGCACTCAGAGAGCAGCCTTGTCTGGGAGAGACAGACAGTGGCAGTCAGAGTGCAGCCTTGTCTGGGAGAGACAGACAGCACTCAGAGTGCAGCCTTGTCTGGGAGAGACAGACAGTGGCACTCAGAGTGCAGCCTTGTCTGGGAGAGACAGACAGCACTCAGAGGGTGAGCCTTGTCTGGGAGAGACAGACAGTGGCACTCAGAGTGCAGCCTTGTCTGGGAGAGACAGACAGCACTTAGAGTGCAGCCTTGTCTGGGAGAGACAGACAGTGGCACTCAGAGTGCAGCCTTGTCTGGGAGAGACAGACAGTGGCACTCAGAGTGCAGCCTTGTCTGGGAGAGACAGACAGCACTCAGAGGGCAGCCTTGTCTGGGAGAGACAGACAGTGGCACTCAGAGGGCAGCCTTGTCTGGGAGAGACAGACAGCACTCAGAGTGCAGCCTTGTCTGGGAGAGACAGACAGCACTCAGAGTGCAGCCTTGTCTGGGAGAGACAGACAGTGGCACTCAGAGTGCAGCCTTGTCTGGGAGAGACAGACAGTGGCACTCAGAGTGCAGCCTTGTCTGGGAGAGACAGACAGCACTCAGAGTGCAGCCTTGTCTGGGAGAGACAGACAGCACTCAGAGTGCAGCCTTGTCTGGGAGAGACAGACAGTGGCACTCAGAGGGCGAGCCTTGTCTGGGAGAGACAGACAGCACTCAGAGTGCAGCCTTGTCTGGGAGAGACAGACAGTGGTTCAGTCTGTGGCATTGCCTTACCCATGGGCTCCATAAGCTCACATTCTCAGCTCCACAATCATACTATGAAAATAACCTTTTTTACTTTCTTTTGCCTAATGCCTAATTTTGTCCTAATATGTGTTATTACTGTGATATTACTTGTGGTATTTACTTGGACAGCAAAGGAAGAATTTAATTGTGCAAGGAAACATGTTTTTTTCTGTACATAGGACAATAAGCTTGAACCTTTGAAACCAAAGCACAGAATGACCCTTAATATCAATGTTGTTGTTTTCTGTCTTTTTCATTTTTTAACTTGTGACAGAAGACAAAATGCTTGAGAATGAAATAAATCATCATCTGTGTCTGTTTTTGTTGTCTATTTAACTCTGCTTGTCCTGTTCTTGCAGAGCTACAGTAGGTTTCCAGGAATAGGACCATGTTACACATTAAAAATAATAATTTTATAGCTAAATATAAATGTTTATCACTTCTTCTCAATTCAGTGCTTATCGCTGTCCTTAAGATGTCCTTCTTAAAAATGTATAATAATATAGTTTTTTAATGTATATAATAAGCCTACAACATATAATATATTTAATAAGAGTTTGTGCACAATCCTGGCTCTGTCTGTGAAAAGCAAAAAGGTTCAGACCGAGACATAAAACAATTTGCTGTTGATCTGAAATGCCAACAAACGTATATATCTAACAGTTTCACGTTGTACTTCTGCTTTTAGGAAATGTATATGTTATACATGTCTAGATCCAGTAGAGGGCAGTGTTTCTGCAGAACATCCATAACACTTTCAAAACTACCTGTGGTTTGAATTTATGGTGACCATCCTTCTGTATGTCACTGTCACTGCAGTGTCAATGAATTATAGACAAATACTGGACTTTTTCGCTAAGCTTAAACAAGCAGCCTGGAGCAAACCCACCATCATAAGCCATCCCAGGCAGAAAACTGAGTTTACAAAGCTGTGTTTACCTGCTGATAGGCATAGACATTGTTATTGCGGTACAAGTACATTTTGTTCTACAATAAGAACAAATATGGTACTATAGCTAAGTTTAAAGTTTGTCATATTAAGAGGCCAGCATATTAACACTCACTCACTGAGTGTAAAGTGGGACCAGTGCCTGTTCTTGCGGGTGTGTGTGTGTGTGTGGGTAGGTGTGTGCACATGTGTGTGCATGTGTGTGTGTGTGTGCACATGTGTGCGTGCATGTGTGTGTGTGCGTGCGTGTGTGTGTGTGTGTGTGTGCACATGTGTGCGTGCATGTGTGTGTGTGTGTAGGTAGGTGTGTACACGTGTGTGTGTGTGTGTGGGTAGGTGTGTGCACATGTGTGTGCATGTGTGTGTGTGTGTGTATGTGCGCACATGTGTGTGTGCATGTGTGTGTGTGTAGGTAGGTGTGTACACGTGTGTGTGTGTGTGTGGGTAGGTGTGTGCACACGTGTGTATGCATGTGTGTGTGTGTGCATGTAGGTGTGTGTAGTGTGTAGAGAGGGAGGGAGGGGAAAGCTGTGTGCATGAAAGGGCCTTTTGACTGTAGGGGAGCGTGCATACCTCTGGCCAGGGGTGAACTCCACATCCTCCCATTCGGTGACCAGAGCTGTCAGGCCTTTTCCTCTCCTCTCTGCGCGTATGTCTATATCATTTTAACGGCCTGTCTGAACACGGCCTCACAGGCTTATGGGCCGCATAAATCATGTGCAAATCTCAGCTCTGCTCTCCCCCAGTAACCTTTAAGTCCTCCCCCAAGTCTCCCCAGTAACCTTTAACCCCTCCCTCAAGAGGGAAAAAGCACCCAGCTTTTCTGTCCCCGATGATGTAGTGCCATGAAATCCGAACAGTCTCACACACCCAACATTGGGGAAGTGAAATGCTTTGTGTAGGCCTCTCGGAACAGTTCTTTTCAGTCGTTTTTTTTTTGTTGCTGGCTTGTGCCTTCCTGTAAGGGTGATCTGTTTGGTTAAGTCTACATGATCCAAAAAAAAAAACATTCATTTTTTCCTCTCATTTGGACTTGGGTGTAGAAATAGCCTTGGATAAACAAAGAATACGCAATCCATCCCATCAGTGAAATCTCAGTTTGAAAGGTTAATTAGTTAAAAGATTTGTAATGAATGTACTTTTCATTCTCTTCTTTTTCCAGCTCTGGCCATGTTTTTCCTCCTCCTTTCTCTCTCTCTCTCTCTCTTTCTCTCTCTATCTCTCTCTCTCTCTCTCTCTCTGTCTCTCCATTCGATCTGTTAGATTACAAGCCTGTGAATCTGTGCAGCAGCTCTTACAGTTGACTGTGAAACAGAAGATGCAGTTTAAATGGCTTTGAGGCATGTCGCCTGTCACCACAGCTAGTTAACACAAGTGGCCTGCATCCTCCTGTCTATTCCATGAACGTTTGATTGGCGCCGACTGGTACAAAACCCACAGTCACAGAGCAGATTCATGCTGCAAATGAACCTCCGCCATAAAGCCTCAGGCTAATGGGACTGCACAGGCAGAGGATGCTTATTGGAGCTCCTCTAAAATGCGTTATGAATCCTGCCACATCCTCTGAGAGGG
>CM050216.1:38601242-38611242 GCA_027475355.1 Coilia nasus | reverse complement strand
TAGATGCAGATAGATAGTGCACAAGTGATTGTGTGTGTGTGTCTTTAGTGATTGTGTGTGTGTGTCTTTCTCTAGTCTGTCCTTCTGTCTTTACTGTATGTGTGTGTGTGTCTTTAGTGTGTGTGTGTGTGTCTTTAGTGTGTGTGTGTGTGTGTGTGTGTCTTTAGTGTGTGTGTGTGTGTATGTCTTTAGTGTGTGTGTGTGTGTGTCTTTAGTTTGTGTGTGTGTGTATGTCTTTAGTGTGTGTGTGTGTGTGTGTCTTTAGTGTGTGTGTGTGTGTGTCTTTAGTGTGTGTGTGTGTGTGTCTTTAGTGTGTGTGTGTGTGTATGTCTTTGTGTGTGTGTGTGTGTGTCTTTAGTGTGTGTGTGTGTGTGTCTTTAGTGTGTGTGTGTGTCTTTAGTGTGTGTGTGTGTGTGTGTGTCTTTAGTGTGTGTGTGTGTGTATGTCTTTAGTGTGTGTGTGTGTGTCTTTAGTGTGTGTGTGTGTGTGTCTTTAGTGTGTGTGTGTGTGTGTGTGTGTGTGTCTTTACTGTATGTGTGTGTGTGTCTTTAGTGTGTGTGTGTGTGTGTCTTTAGTGTGTGTGTGTGTGTGTCTTTAGTGTGTGTGTGTGTGTCTTTAGTGTGTGTGTGTGTGTCTTTAGTGTGTGTGTGTGTGTGTGTGTCTTGAATGTGTGTGTGTGTGTGTGTCTTTAGTGTGTGTATGTGTGTGTGTGTGTCTTGAATGTGTGTGTGTGTGTGTCTTTAGTGTGTGTGTGTGTGTCTTGAATGTGTGTGTGTGTGTGTCTTTAGTGTGTGTGTGTGTGTGTCTTTAGCATGTGTGTGTGTGTGTGTGTGTCTTGAATGTGTGTGTGTGTGTGTGTCTTTAGTGTGTGTGTGTGTGTCTTGAATGTGTGTGTGTGTGTGTGTCTTTAGTGTGTGTGTGTGTGTCTTTAGTGTGTGTGTTTGTGTGTCTTGAATGTGTGTATGTGTGTCTTTAGCATGTGTGTGTGTGTGTGTGTCTTGAATGTGTGTGTGTGTGATGGTGGGCTGGTGGTGGCCACTGGTTTACACATTCCTGACCCGAGGCACACACACACACACACACTGAGCCTGTTCACAGCACAGCAGCGAGCTGAATGGAGTGGGGTGGGGTGTTGTGGGGTAGGATAGGATGTTGTGGGGTGTTGTGGGGTAGGATAGGGTGTTGTGGGGTGGGGTAGGGTGTTGTGGGGTAGGATGGGGTGGGGTAGGATAGGGTGTTGTGGGGTAGAGTGGGGTGTTGTGGGGTAGGATATGATGTTGTGGGGTGGGGTGTTGTGGGGTAGGGTGGGGTGTTGTGGGGTGAGGTGGGGTGTTGTGGGGTAGGGTGTTGTGGGGTAGGGTGTTGTGGGGTGAGGTAGGGTGTTGTGGGGTAGGATAGGGTGTTGTGGGGTGGGGTGTTGTGGGGTAGGATAGGGTGTTGTGGGGTGGGGTGTTGTGGGGTGAGGTAGGGTGTTGTGGGGTGAGGTAGGGTGTTGTGGGGTGGGGTGTTGTGGGGTAGGATAGGGTGTTGTGGGGTGGGGTGTTGTGGGGTGAGGTAGGGTGTTGTGGGGTGAGGTAGGGTGTTGTGGGGTAGGATAGGGTGTTGTGGGGTAGAGTGTTGTGGGGTAGGATATGATGTTGTGGGGTGGGGTGTTGTGGGGTAGGGTGGGGTGTTGTGGGGTAGGATAGGGTGTTGTGGGGTGGGGTGTTGTGGGGTAGGATAGGGTGTTGTGGGGTAGAGTGTTGTGGGGTAGGGTGTTGTGGGGGAGAGACTGGGGGTAGTAGCTAGGGATGCACTGGTAGCCAGGATTTCAGCCTGTTCCGTTCCCATCCAGTAGGTGGCAGTAGAGACAATTTAATGAAACTAAGCCGCCGCTGCTCCAGCACTGGGGCTTCCTTTTGCGGGGCTCCAGGGAAATAATCCCCCTCTGGAATGACATCAGGTGACACGCTGACAGCGTGAGATATGGAGGACAGTGACAGCTCTGAAATATGGGGGAGGGCCCACCACTGCACTGGGTGCCAAGTGAACACCCTCACAAACGATTAGCAGAGTGCAATGTGAGGAATTTAATGGAAGTGGAGAGAGAGGGAGAGAGAGAGAGCGAGAGAGAGAGAGAGAGGGAGAGAGTGAGAGAGAGAGAGAGAGAGAGAGAGAGGGAGAGAGTGAGAGCGAGAGAGGGAGAGAGAGAGAGGGAGAGAGTGAGAGCGAGAGAGGGAGAGAGAGAGAGAGGGAGGGAGGGAGAGGGAGAGAGAGAGAGAGAGAGAGAGAGGGAAAGGAAGAGAGAGGGAGAGAGAGAGAGAGGGAGGGAGGGAATGGGAGAGAGAGGGAGAGAGAGAGAGAGAGAGAGAGGCAGAGAGAGGGAGAGAGGGAGAGAGAGGGAGAGAGGGAAAGGGAGAGAGAGGGAGAGAGAGGGAAAGGGAGAGAGAGAGAGAAAGAGAGGGAGAGAGAGAGAGAGAGAGAGAGAGAGAGAGAGAGAGAGAGAGAGAGAAAGAGAGCAAAAGGAAGGGGCATGGGGCACTCCCTTCACAAATAATCCTACAGCCTGTAGAAGAAATTAAATATGTGAATAATTAGTATTTACATGTGAGATGTTATGTTCTGAGATGTAACACATGGAACACTGCAAATGGCCACCATGGTAACATAAACAAATGCCTGGACAGTCTCAGTGACATGAGCTATAATAAGCGTGAGGAGGGCAGTGACAGTGTGGGCGAAGGAAGGGAAGATATTGATGACCATGACGATGCTTTGGCTATGATGTTGTCGGTGAAGATGAAGGTGAAGGTCCTTGTTGTCCTTGTTGACGATAAGGCTGATGAGAGAAGTGGGCTGTGAGCTACCATGGTGACTGGTGTGGTGCTACCATGGTGACTGGTGTGGTGCTACCATGGTGACTAGTGTGGTGTTACCATGGTGACTGTTGTAGTGCTACCATGGGTCCTGGTGTGGTGCTGAGTGCTACCACGATAACTGGTGTGGGACTGGTGTGGTGACTGGTGTGGGGCTGGTGTGGGGCTGTGAGCTACCATGGTGACTGGTGTGGGGCTGGTGTGGTGACTGGTGTGGGGCTGTGAGCTACCATGGTGACTAGTGTGGTGACTGGTGTGGTGACTGGTGTGGGGCTGTGAGCTACCATGGTGACTGGTGTGGGGCTGGTGTGGTGACTGGTGTGGTGACTGGTGTGGGGCTGTGAGCTACCATGGTGACTGGTGTGGGGCTGGTGTGGGGCTGGTGTGGGGCTGTGAGCGATGTGGAGACACGCAGCTGTCCATGTTTCTGCTCTTTTTCAGATGACTGTGGATCAACCTCACTAACTGCAAGTTTGAGAGCGGTAAGTGTTAGTCTCTCTCTCTGTCTTTCTCTCTCTCTCTGTCTCTTTCTTTCTTTCTTTCTTTCTTTCTTTCTTTCTTTCTTTCTTTCTTTCTTTCTTTCTTTCTTTCTTCAGTTTTTAATTCACTAGTTTGACGACTTGTAAGCTTGGCCACAGCAGAATTTGGACGAGACACAAAGAGCCGTCCAGTGGAGAGGGGAATTAGAAGAGCGCTGGGCGGGCATTAGGACCCTGGGAGATCCCGTGCTGGCCTCACTGGTCCATAAAATTGTGGTGTGTCTCGTTGGCAGGCGCAGTGTAGCCTACTCTGCATTCAAGACATGCCAAGTGCAGCTTACAAGCGGGCACACACACACACTCACACACACACACACACACACACATTCACACACACACACACACACACATTCACAAGTGTGCACACGTACGCACATGTGCATACATTTGTAGACACACACACACACACACATGCACATAGATGCTCATGTAAAAATGCATACATACACTCATTATGCACACATGCATAATTCAGCACACACACACTCACACACACACACTCACACACACACACACATGCACATAGATGCTCATGTAAAAATGCATACATACACACATTATGCACATATGCATAATTCAGCACACACACACTCACACACACACACACACACACACACATATCTGAGTGCTCAGTGCTAATGTATTGTGGATGCGTCTACACACAAACAATAAACGTGGAGCCCACATCCACGTTAACAAACAAAACCCACACTGGCGCACCTACTCCGCTCTCTCGTAAACACGCACAGACAGCCTGTCAGTTACCCCAGAGCACGGGCCACTCGTACAGCCTCCTCAAAAACAAACAGGCGGCCATGTTGGAGGAAACTGCTGTCTGTGACCGAGCTTGGCCTCTCTGAGCTCATATGCAGGCCCATGCAGAGAGGTTCAGTCACAGCAAACGCCTAAACCCCACAGTTATATTTACCGTCAGCGCCTAGTTACAGCCAATGTGTTAGAGCCCTTGTTTAGCGGCGCTGTTCTCGCTAAGGAAGCTCTCTCAACCACATCTCTGACTGCGGCGCTTCTTTTCCCCCTCACGCGGAAATGTCCGTTTCGCACCAGTGGAGAAACAGTGGAGAAACAGTGGCTTTTACAGCGTGAAAAAAGAAGTTAAATAACAGTGGCTTTTACAGCGTGAAAAAAGAAGCTCAATAACCCACAAATAAAACTGGCGTTGGGATGACACAAAAGCATCAGTGTGCGCGCCCAACACATGAGTCATTGTGAGCCGCTGCTCTACACTCACACCCACACACACACACACTCCGCCACGGCCTCTCCACGTCCCGCAAACATGAGGCAACGATGGATCCCTGTCTGGTGCTCTATTCATTTCACACTCACACACACACACACACACACACACACACACACACACACTCCGCCACGGCCTCTCCGTGTCCCGCAAACATGAGGCAACGATGGATCCCTGTCTGTTTCACGACAGCCTATTGCGTACACACCCCCACCTCTTTAAGGAACATATTAGTGTATTTAGCTTAGACAGATATTCTGTCAGTATAATGAGGATGTACTCATCTCTGCATTTACTGCCATTAACTTCTATCAATCTATTCTATTCTATTCTATTCTATTCTATTCTATTCTATTCTCTTCTATTCTATTCTATTCTATTCTAATCTATTCTATTCTATTCTATTCTCTTCTATTCTATTCTATTCTATTCTATTCTATTCTATTCTATTCTATTCTATTCTAATCTATTCTATTCTATTCTATTCTATTCTATTCTATTCTATTCTCTTCTATTCTATTCTATTCTAGTCCATTCTGCTCTAGTCTATTCTATTCTGTTACCTTTTTTGATGTGCTGCAATTGAACATCATATAGTTTATTATGTTTGGAATCCAAACCTACAGCCACATTAGTGCTCACACTATAGGTTACTGTTACTTATTGTAGTGCGGACTTCAGAGCAGGGGGCTTTTAAAATACTTTTCAATCTTCAAATGGCTCAATAGGTCCTGATGGACCCCTGCTACCTCTGTTCACAACTACCCCTGCCTTAAAGCCCTAATGAAACATGCATCAGAAATGTCCTATGAAATAGATCTGTTTTGCAGCCCACTAGCTACAGTCTGTAAATAATTGCAATTCCTGGCATGACAGTGCCTCAGTTAGCCAGCTCTTACTCCTTCTCATTATAACATTTAAACAATGCCACAAAATGAATACAAACATGCAGTCAATAAAAGCAGCTATTCCAAGTCTAAAATTCACAGTAGGAGATGAATGACTGTTTTCTGTACATGTTTTTCTGAGTTATCTTTTACGTTGGAGGGTTCACATCACCTGATTCTGTCTGTTGTTCAGTCAGACGTGCAGCATCCCGCTTTGGGCTGCTGGAGGCGCTGCAGGGCGAGGAGTGGACCGTCTACTGGACCGACCTCACAGTCTCTCTGGAGAGGGTGATGGACATGAAGGCCTACCAGGTGCCACGTGACCTACACCCTCCTGATCTCATTCCTAATCTCATTCCTAATCTGATTCCTGCTGTTTATTAACGTTTACTTAACGTGTAAGTTACATCTCAGTATGAACAGAGAGGGTTTGTAACCAGATTTTATGAAGAATCTGAGGGAATAGGAATAGATAGATAGATAGATAGATAGATAGATAGATAGATAGATAGATAGATAGATAGATAGATAGATAGATAGATAGATAGATAGATAGATAGATAGACAGACAGACAGACAGACAGACAGACAGATAGATAGATAGATACACAGATAGATAGATAGATAGATAGATAGATAGATAGATAGATAGATAGATAGATAGATAGATAGACAGACAGACAGACAGACAGACAGACAGATAGATAGAATGACAGAAGGAAAGAAAGACAGAAATGAACAAACAAACAAAGAAACAGGTAAACATACAGAAAGTGTCTGACATGTGTCAATAAGGGTTGCACAGTCTGCGTATACTCCTAGCTGCCTCGTTGAGCATTTGGCTCTCTGGTGATCCCTCATTGTCTGCTTTTGCATCTGTTAGATTGACAGGCGAGATAAGTGGAGTTCAAAGGTGACAGTAAGAGTGTCGCTCCTCTCTCCCTCCCCAGAAGATCAACCACTTCCCAGGGATGATCGAGATATGCCGCAAGGACCTGCTGGCCCGGAACATGAACCGCATGTTCAAACGCTTCCCCAAGGACTACAACATCTTCCCTCGCACCTGGGTCCTCCCTGCAGAGTAAGTGAGTGTGTGTGTGTGTGTGTGTGTGTGTGCGTGTGTGTGTGTGTGTGTGTATGTGTTCGTGTGTGTGTGTGTGTGTGTGTTCGTGTGTGTGTGTGTGTGTGTGTGCGCGTGTGTCTGTGTGTGTCTGTGTGTGAGAAAGGTAGAGGAAAATAGAGAAAGACGGGAAGTGAAAATAGAGAGAAAATCAAAGGATGTGTGTGTGTGCACAGATGTTTGTGTAAGAGTATGTGTATTTGTATCTACTTTATATATATGTGTGTGTGTTGTGTAAGATAGAGAGAGAGAGGAGATCAGAAACAGTCAGCACCATTGTGTCTGTGTGCCCTCTGGCCTCCGTAGCTACAGTGACCTGCAGGCGTACAGCAGGTGCAGGAGGCACAGGACCTACATCTGCAAGCCCGACTCCGCCAGCCAGGGGCGGGGCATCTTCCTCACCAGGTCGGCCAAAGACGTCCCCTCACGAGAGCACATGATCTGCCAGGTCTACCTGTCCCGGGTGAGGCCCCTCCCCCCACTCACCTGTGCCCGAAAGGCTCCTCCCATTTACCTCATCTCCCCCCTGTCTCTGTGTTTACCGTCACGGCAGACATTTATGTCGGTCAGCAAACACGGAAACAGAGAAACATTAAAACTTGAAACATGCAGGACAGCATTCAAAAAGAGATTTTGAGATACCATGACATTATCTTGTGCAGTTGAAAAGATAAGAAAAGATAAGATAGAAAAGTAGCAGCACTGAAAACAAGAATGCACTCATATTGGCTTTTTATATTTCTTCCCCATCAAAACATTTTAATGCACCCTTAGACTTGAGCTAGTAGTTGACTAAATGAATAAATGACTAGTTAAATAATCATCTGATAGTGCACCATTACAAGAGAGAACAATAGACAAGAATATAGTACTTCAGCTCCTCCTTCTGTCAGTGGTGCAGCTCCCCTCTGCTGGTCCTCTGCAGCCGTTTATCCTGGACGGCTTCAAGTTTGACCTGCGCATCTATGTGCTGGTGACCTCCTGCGACCCGCTGCGGATCTTCCTGTACGAGGAGGGCCTGGCCCGCTTCTGCACCACCCCGTACAGCCTGCCCAACAACAACAACCTGGTGAGGCGCTGAGGAGAGAGGGGGAGCAAGAGAGAGGAGGGGGGGGGGGGTGTGTAGGATAGAGAGAGAGAGAGAGAGAGCGGGAGAGAGAGGGGGAGACAGGAGAGAGAGAGAAGGAGAGAGAAATTGAGGGAGAGAAAGAAATTGAGGATATATAGCCTACTCTGGTTAAAGCAAGTGGAATAATTCATGAACATTAAACAGATAAATGAACTGAACCGATCAGTGGGTTGGTTGGTCGGTTAAAATGGCTGACATAATGGAGGTCTTAAAGCAGTATCACGACACATGAAATGGCAGCATTGGTAGATGTTTTTGAGTTTTGAGTTTGAGTTTTGATGTGGGTAGACTGCTTGACAAGCCATCAGTGCCCACCTGCCAGATGGATGGTGTTTAGGTATACGCCACAGTGATTTGTGTCTGATCAAACGCCCATCAGTCAGCACACAGCCTCAGCATCCCTCTGTGTGTACGTCTCTTAGCTACTGTTGCCATGACTGCTCATATCTCTAACATCAGGATGGTTTCATGGTAGGAAGGTGTCTTAGCGACAGTGCAGTGATTTATGTACCAGCTGCAGCAGTAGCAGTAGCAGTGGGCAGTGCCAGTGTAATATCTAACATTATGTACCAGCCGCAGGACTAGCAGTAGCAGTAGCAGTAGCAGTAGCAGTGAGCAGTGCCAGTGTGCATTATCTAACATTATGTACCAGCCACAGGACTAGCAGTAGCAGTAGCAGTAGCAGTGGGCAGTAGGCAGTGCCAGTGTGCATTATCTAACATTATGTACCAGCCGCAGGACTAGCAGTAGCAGTAGCAGTAGCAGTGAGCAGTGCCAGTGTGCATTATCTAACATTATGTACCAGCCGCAGGAGTAGCAGTAGCAGTTGCAGTAGCAGTAGCAGTAGGCAGTGCCAGTGTGCATTATCTAACATTATGTACCAGCCGCAGGAGTAGCAGTAGCAGTAGCAGTAGCAGTGGGCAGTAGGCAGTGCCAGTGTGCATTATCTAACATTATGTACCAGCCACAGGACTAGCAGTAGCAGTAGCAGTAGCAGTGAGCAGTGAGCAGTGCCAGTGTGCATTATCTAACATTATGTACCAGCCACAGGACTAGCAGTAGCAGTAGCAGTAGCAGTAGCAGTAGGCAGTGCCAGTGTGTATTATCTAACATTATGTACCAGCCGCAGGAGTAGCAGTAGCAGTAGCAGTAGCAGTAGCAGTGAGCAGTGAGCAGTGCCAGTGTGCATTATCTAACATTATGTACCAGCCACAGGAGTAGCAGTAGCAGTAGCAGTAGCAGTAGCAGTGAGCAGTGCCAGTGTGCATTATCTAACATTATGTACCAGCCGCAGGAGTAGCAGTAGTAGTAGCAGTGGGCAGTGCCAGTGTGTTTTATGTAAGAGTGACAGTGGAGGGGTCAGAGTCCAGCGCTCCTGCCCCCCTCTGCTATCTCTCCATCTCTGCAGCAGGCGCAGGAAGTGGCGAGGCAGCAGCCGACAGGCCAAGGTCACACAGTAGACTTTACAGCCGCCATAAAAGAGGCTCCCCTTGGCAATAACACAGTGTACATACAGTACACACACCATTAACATTCCAATCCTGTCCTCCTGTGCCTTTTCATCCTCCCTAACTCTCTTTCTCCCTCTCCCTTTCTCTGTCTCTCTCTCTCTCTCCTTACTATCTATCTATCTATCTATCTATCTATCTATCTATCTATCTATCTATCTATCTATCTATCTATCTATCTATCTATCTATCTATCTATCTATCTATCTATCTATCTATCTATCTATCTATCTATCTATCTATCTATCTATCTATCTATCTATCAGCAAAACGTATGTATGCATCTGACCAACTACGCCATCAACAAGCACAGTGAGAACTTTGTCCGTGATGACCTGGCAGGAAGCAAGAGGTGGGTGTGTGGAGACACATGGGACACATGGGACATCATGACACATTCATGAGCACATTTAAACAATTTAACTATTTTAATTTAAATTTTATACACACAGGGAAGATGGCAGTTAAAACTGCATTTAAGACCCCATCCTGGCCACAGGGCCAAAGAGCATGATGGAGCTGTAGGCCTTTTGTTATTGCCTAGCACCAGCTAACACCTTAACCCTAACCCTAGCACCAGCTAACACTTTAACCCTAACCCTGAGCCTAGAACCAGCTAACACTTTAACCCTAACCCTGAGCCTAGCACCAGCTAATAACATTACAAATACCTAGCACCAGCTAACACTTTAACCCCAACCCTG
>CM050216.1:38568742-38596242 GCA_027475355.1 Coilia nasus | reverse complement strand
ATGAAGGCTTATGTCCCATCCAGGGCGCTGCGATCCTCACAAACAAACCATCTGGCCTTGCCTTGCCCTCTCCTCACACAAGGTGATCTCAGCATAAACTCTTATCAGGTGTTGTCCCTCAGTGGTGGAACAAGCTACCAGTTGCTACGACAGGAGGGCAGTATGACAGTAGGGTTATCCCGCTCTGCCTTTAAGAAGCGTGTGAAGACTGCTCTTTCCCCAGAGTACTTCCCTTCCTAACGAAACCAACCTCCACTCACCAACACTTTCCTGTACGCTGGCTGCACTTACTCTTTTACGCCTTTGCTTACTTTGTTTAATCTACAAATCTGTGGCTTGTTTATGTCCTCTATTGTAAGCCGCTTTGGATTTGGTGTGTGTGTGTGTGTGTGTGTGTGTAGCCAGCAGCTTCTGGAGCTCCAGGAGAAGCAGAGAGAGAAGGGGAAGAAGGCCTACTCCCTGGGGGAGTCTGCCAGGGAGAGAGGCCAGATCAAGGGCCCCCATCCCCCCACCACCAGGGAGCGACTACTGGGCTGCATGGTGGGTCAGACCCCGTCCACACGACAACGCTCCTGGATTTTTTTCTTTGCGGGCTAAAAAAAAGTTGCGTCCACACGACAACGGAGCAGTAAATATTTACGTCCACACGGGAACGTTTTCATTGCATTGTCACTGCGGAAGGTGTGCTGTCCCAGCTTGAGGGGCATGATCAGAAGCGCAGTGCTTCACTTTAAACATGTAATGTATGTTGATTTTAGCAAAGTTTGTTCTTGCTAAGCGACAGTAGCGGCAGCGACAGTTGCCCTATTTAATAAGCATAATATACGAAATGTGTTTGTTGGGCTGAACTAGCGATTTATACATAAAAAAACATCCTGTAGTTCAGTGTCAGAAGGTAGAAACAGTTGCATTACACCCAGCCTACACTGCAGACAATTTATACCCCAAAGTATCCCACAACAACTTGTTTGTAAAAAGTTTGACGGTGCTGTGAGATGTCACATCGTTAAATTGACCCACTTAAGCCATACGAAGCAGAAAATGAAAAAAATAGAAGGAGCTGCAAATAAACTTAAGACAACTGTGCAATTATTCGCTTAAAACATGTCATATGCTGATTTTAGCAATGTGTGTTGTTACTGAGGGGAGTTGGAAGCAGCGACAGTTGTTCTTTAATTAATTAAGAATAATGAAAGCCTACAAGAAGTCTTTGTTGTAGCTTCCTACTAGCCATACAGCCAGTTTAATGGCAATAGAAACAATTGCATAACAGCCAGCCTATATTGCAAGCTAATCAAATCACAATTTTTTCGACAGCAACCAGTTTGTAAAAGTTTGAAGTTGTTTTGCAGTGCAAGGTGAAGGGGCGGTGACGTCATCGTTTTCAAAAAGTTGCGTTTTCCTTGTCTATACGACACAACGGCGGCATTGTCAGAGTTTTTCACTCTGGAACCCGTTTTCAAATAGTATCGTTTTCGGGCACCCAAAACGCCAGTGCCATGTGGACCAAAAGCCAAAACGCAAACAAACTTTGCCGTTTTGACCTGAAAACGTTGTGGTGTGGATGGGCCCTCAGACACCTCAGACAGGCACTGCAGCTTCCTGTACAGTTACACAGACAGGCACTGCAGCTTCCTGTACAGTTAAGCTAGGTGTATACTCGCCGCATGCAGAAGTGCGCGCGCAAACGTGACGTCACAGCGCCGCACGCCCATACATACTTCATTCGACACACACGGCAATCTTCTCCTCGTCAGAGGTGTCAAATGCCTCAGTAGTTCGGGAGCCTTGCGTGTCAGAGGAGTGAAACATGACTGAATTGCAGGTTTACATCATGATTTGGGAATTAAACTGGATAAATCCGAAAAGGTTTGAGTCAGTGTGTATATTTACAGTGTTTTCAGCTTTATACGACCTTATGAATGATGATAGGATAAGGCAAAAAGTTAGCTTAATAAACGAACTGCAGGTTTGCACCTAAGTTGGTTTGTGGATAAAACTGAACAAAATCCTAAAAGTTTTTAGTCAGTGTTTGTATTTCTTGTGAGTTTCCAGTAATATTAGCTGATTTGTAGCAATGGAAAATACATGTTTAGGCTGGGAGTTACTAGGCTAAAGTTAGCTGAAATCAGACTAGCCATTGCCTATGGTTTTCAATGGGGCTGCCGCGCGCAAGTTACAAAAAATCGGAGGTGCGCGCACGGCAAACCTGCGCTTGAGAACGCCGTGCCAGATGTGCACTGACGTCATTTTGACGTCACTTTTGCGCGCGCACCACTGCGCGCGGCGAGTATATCCAGGCCTTTACACAGGCACGCCACACGCAGGCACACACACTCCTGTTGCTGCCACCGAATCACAGGCCTCTGTGGTCCTAACTAAACAGAATGGAGTTGGGCTATGGCGTTGTTTTCCGTAGAAAGCTGTATGTCATAAGGCTAGTTAATCATATTTGAACAGGATAAAAACTGCCAAGGAACATTGGTCTACCTTCTTTCTGACAGCTCCCTGTGATTTCCTGAAATAGTAATGAATTGTCTCTTCATCACGAGTCATATCTCATCTAGGACTGCAAACGTGCTATAGATGATTCATCTGTTTTATTGCACTTGTATCATAGCTGTTAGTCTCTTGTAGGGATGCAAATGTGCTGTCACACTGTACTGTCACACTGTAAAATGGAAAGCATAGACCCAAATTATACCAAAATGTAAAGCAACATGCTGTATTGATCTTTTTTACTTTGGTTGAACCTGCACTGTTTTTGAACTATGGCAAGCAGATGGGATAGGACCTGAGATGATGCATTGTTTGCCAGTAGCGAGTATGCTTTGAATTAAGGAGGTAAAATCACACTTAAGTTTTTCGGATTGCTGGAGCCTGATGTCGTTCGACCTGACGTGGACGCGACTGCAGAGACGGTCGGGTGCTGCTCCACCACCTCGGGCACCCTGGCCTGGATCTCTTCCACACGGGCTTCAGGCAGGCACCTCGTGGCACCATGAGTGTCAGCTAAATGTAATGTAACATAGGTTTGAGTATGTGTGTGTGAGGGTATGTGTACGTGTTGTGTTTGTGAGTCAATTAGTATGTGTATAATCATTGCCCTGCTGTCCGGTCTGAGCTGAAGATGATGAAACCCTGATAGCCAGATTTGACGTTCCTTCACAAGTGTTTTCAGAGCACACACATCTGCACATGATCCGAAGCAGAGCTGCTTGGGATCTCCCTGTTGTCTGTGTTGAGTAGCTAGTTGTGGTCGTGCTTTTAACAGCTCTATCTAATTAAACTTTATGTGAAACGTCATGTTATTTTTGCAAAACACTCCCCCGCCTTCAGCGGTTTCGGGCAGATCTCGTTTGGTCTTCCTCACACAGCGTTCAGTTTCTTCCCCTCCCAGTGTTGTGCTGTTTGTTTATTTGTGTAGTATCAGCAGGCGTCAAGCCTTATTTTGCTGTTTAAGATAGATATTTGTGTAGTATCAGCGGGCGTCAAGCCTTATATTGCTGTTTAAGATAGATATTTGTGTAGTATCAGCGGGCGTCAAGCCTTATATTGCTGTTTAAGATAGATATTTGTGTAGTATCAGCGGGCGTCAAGCCTTATATTGCTGTTTAAGATAGATATTTGTGTAGTATCAGCGGGCGTCAAGCCTTATATTGCTGTTTAAGATAGATATTTGTGTAGTATCAGCGGGCGTCAAGCCTTATATTGCTGTTTAAGATAGATATTTGTGTAGTATCAGCGGGCGTCAAGCCTTATATTGCTGTTTAAGATAGATATTTGTGTAGTATCAGCGGGCGTCAAGCCTTATATTGCTGTTTAAGATAGATATTTGTGTAGTATCAGCGGGCGTCAAGCCTTATATTGCTGTTGAAGATAGATATTTGTGTAGTATCAGCGGGCGTCAAGCCTTATATTGCTGTTGAAGATAGATATTTGTGTAGTATCAGCGGGCGTCAAGCCTTATATTGCTGTTTAAGATAGATATTTGTGTAGTATCAGCGGGCGTCAAGCCTTATATTGCTGTTTAAGATAGATATTTGTGTAGTATCAGCAGGCGTCAAGCCTTATATTGCTGTTTAAGATAGATATTTGTACACAGGTGCTGTGTGTTTGTGTTTATGTGTGTGTGTGTGTGTGTGTGTGTGTGTCTGTGTGTGTGTGTGTGTGTCTGTGTGTGTCTGTGTGTGTTTGGTTTGCGATCCGACTCACATTTCTGTGATGAGGAATGATGTAGCACAGCTTGTCCTCCTGTAGCTGTTGGGGCCATGTTAGGTCAGCCCTGTTTAAACAACAGACTCCATGGCTTTGTGTGTGTCACCATGTGTGTGTGTGTGTGTGTGTGTGTGCGTGTGTGTTGGGGCCATGTTAGGTCAGCCCTGTTTAAACAGCAGGCTCCATGGCTTTGTGTGCCACACTGCTTATCAGGCCCAGTTTTATTGGCCAAGTATACTTACATATACAAGGAATTTGACTCCGGTAGATCTTAGCTATGTATACATTCAACATATAGACATGTAGTAGTATACATTCAGTAGACATAGAATTATATAGACACGTAATGTACAATAGATCCAACAATATATATATAGGCACCTAATATAGGCCATAATATACATATAGGCAGCTAATATAGGCCATAATATACATATAGGCCCCTAATATAGGCCATAATATACATATAGGCAGCTAATATAGGCAATATACATATAGGCAGCTAATATAGGCCATAATATACATATAGGCAGCTAATATAGGCAATATACATATAGACAGCTAATATAGGCCATAATATACATATAGGCAGCTAATATAAGCCATAATATACATATAGGCAGCTAATATAGGCCATAATATACATATAGGCAGCTAATATAGGCCATAATATACATATAGGCATCTAATATAGGCCATAATATACATATAGGCATCTAATATAGGCCATAATATACATATAGGCATCTAATATAGGCCATAATATACATATAGGCACATAATATAGGCCATAATATACATATAGGCAGCTAATATAGGCCATAATATACATATAGGCATCTAATATAGGCCATAATATACATATAGGCACATAATATAGGCCATAATATACATATAGGCAGCTAATATAGGCCATAATATACATATAGGCACCTAATATAGGCCATAATATACATATAGGCAGCTAATATAGGCCATAATATACATAATATACATAATACACAAGTGAACTGAAGAGAACTTTGTGCATTTACTTTTTCTCTGACACCTTCATACTGTCCTTCTTCTGCCTGTATCAGTTAATCACTGTGAAGCCGTGTGTGTCTCCTAGCAACACTGCAGGCTGCCTCACTTCCTCCCCAGCCTGGCGGCGAACCCAGGCAAGGTTCCTCCGCCAATAGAGAACGAGAATGGGGAGGAGGAGGAGGAGGAGGAGGAGGAGGCCTTGCCCTTCTCGGAGATGAGATTGCGTCTTCTGAGAGAGCTTGGGGTCGTGGAGAAGGTCTATCAGCTCCTTGGCCCCCCTCGGCCCTCCACACAGGGTCACCCATGCAGCTCTGCAGGGAAGTCCACACTGTCAAACAGCAAGGTGAGCTTTACCACATAGTCTCAAAGAGCAAGGTGAGCTTTACCGCACTGTTATAAAAATATGATAAATATCTGTTTTTACGGTCAGAAATGGTCAATGTGTTTGTTTATCTCCATCCCAGGGCCAGGGCCAGCACCAGGGCCAACACCAGGGCCATGGCCAAGACCAACACCAGGGCCAGGGCCAGGGCCAGCACCAGGGCCAGGGCCAAGGCCAACTCCAGGGACAACACCAGGGCCAACACCAGGGCCAAGGCCAACACCAGGGCCAGAGCCATGGCCAGGGCCAGGGCCAGGGCCAACACCAGGGCCAGGGCCAACACCAGGGCCAGGGCCAACACCAGGGCCAGGGCCAACACCAGGGCCATCACCAGAGCCAACACCAGGGCCATCACCAGAGCCAACACCAGGGCCAAGGCCAACACCAGGGCCAGAGCCAGTGCCAGGGCCAGCACCAGGGCCAGGGCCAGCACCAGGGCCAACACCAGGAGGGGGTCAGGCCTCTACCCAGGTGTGCGCCCAGGGTGTCTGTTCCAGCCCTGCTGCCAGCGATGTTTCCATCCAAAAGCCCCTCCTCCATCAGCTGTCTCAAGCACTACAAAATGACTTTGTGCAGCCAGTGCACCGTCGCAGGTAGGGGTGAAGGCTCTGACTAGGCCAGACTACAGTAACTCACAGCTGACTTTATTAGGGGATTTAAGATTAGTCTTTTACTGTAATCTCTCCATTAAGTCAGTTTTCTGTCTTCTCCAAGTCTTGCTTTTTCCTTTTTATGAATTAAGCTATGTTTCTGGTGTGTGGTAACATTTGGTGATTCGATATTTAGAGTATTATAGGACACACTGTCTTAATGATGACTCTATAGGGTATTATAGGGCACACTGTCTTAATGACTCTATAGGGTATTATAGGACACACTGTCTTAATGACTCTATAGGGTATTATAGGGCACACTGTCTTAATGACTCTATAGGGTATTATAGGGCACACTGTCTTAATGACTCTATAGGGTATTATAGGACACACTGTCTTAATGATGACTCTATAGGGTATTATAGGGCACACTGTCTTAATGACTCTATAGGGTATTATAGGGCACACTGTCTTAATGACTCTATAGGGTATTATAGGGCACACTGTCTTAATGACTCTATAGGGTATTATAGGGCACACTGTCTTAATGATGACTCTATAGGGTATTATAGGGCACACTGTCTTAATGATGACTCTATAGGGTATTATAGGGCACACTGTCTTAATGACTCTATAGGGTATTATAGGGCACACTGTCTTAATGACTCTATAGGGTATTATAGGGCACACTGTCTTAATGACTCTATAGGGTATTATAGGGCACACTGTCTTAATGACTCTATAGGGTATTATAGGACACACTGTCTTAATGACTCTATAGGGTATTATAGCACACACTGTCTTAATGACTCTATAGGGTATTATAGGGCACACTGTCTTAATGATGACTCTATAGGGTATTATAGGACACACTGTCTTAATGACTCTATAGGGTATTATAGGACACACTGTCTTAATGACTCTATAGGGTATTATAGGACACACTGTCTTAATGATGACTCTATAGGGTATTATAGGACACACTGTCTTAATGACTCTATAGGGTATTATAGGACACACTGTCTTAATGACTCTATAGGGTATTATAGGACACACTGTCTTAATGACTCTATAGGGTATTATAGGGCACACTGTCTTAATGATGACTCTATAGGGTATTATAGGGCACACTGTCTTAATGACTCTATAGGGTATTATAGGACACACTGTCTTAATGACTCTATAGGGTATTATAGGACACACTGTCTTAATGACTCTATAGGGTATTATAGGACACACTGTCTTAATGACTCTATAGCGTATTATAGGACACACTGTCTTAATGATGACTCTATAGGGTATTATAGGACACACTGTCTTAATGACTCTATAGGGTATTATAGGACACACTGTCTTAATGACTCTATAGGGTATTATAGGACACACTGTCTTAATGACTCTATAGGGTATTATAGGGCACACTGTCTTAATGATGACTCTATAGGGTATTATAGGGCACACTGTCTTAATGACTCTATAGGGTATTATAGGACACACTGTCTTAATGACTCTATAGGGTATTATAGGGCACACTGTCTTAATGATGACTCTATAGGGTATTATAGGGCACACTGTCTTAATGACTCTATAGGGTATTATAGGGCACACTGTCTTAATGATGACTCTATAGGGTATTATAGGACACACTGTCTTAATGACTCTATAGGGTATTATAGGACACACTGTCTTAATGACTCTATAGGGTATTATAGGGCACACTGTCTTAATGACTCTATAGGGTATTATAGGGCACACTGTCTTAATGACTCTATAGGGTATTATAGGACACACTGTCTTCATCTTGAGAAAAAAACGCTGCTGTGCCGTTGAAACACCTCCCAGTTGCTTTCATTTTTTGCACCGTTCATTCCTCTTAAGCTTTTCGTAGTCAGCAGTATGTCTCGTCTAGTAGTGACTCTTGACATTAAACTCCTTGAAAACAGCCACAGTCTCTGCATAGTAGGCAGCCCCAGTTATTTGGCATGTCAGTATAAAATATTCCCTTGTCCTCGTTCTCTTTTTCCTCTTTATTCTTTTTGTTTCCTCCCTCTTTGTTCACCCTCTCGCACACCCCCTTCCCCTTTTCCCCCCTCCCTCTCTCCTTCCCTCCCTCTCTCTCTCCCTCTTTCTCCCTCTATCCTTTCCTCTCTTCCTCTATCCTTTCCTCCCTCCATCTCTTTCTTGTCCTCTTTCTTTCCCTCTGTCTCCATCTCTCCCCCTCCCTCCCTCCCTCCATACCTCCATCTCTCCCTCTCTCTCTCCCTCCCTCCCTCTCTCTCTCCCTCCATCCCTCCCTCCCTCTCTCCCTCCATCCATCCCTCCATCTCTCCCTCTCTCTCTCCCTCCCTCCCTCTCTCCCTCCATCCCTCCCTCTCTCTCTCCCTCCCTTCCTCTCTCTCTCCCTCCATCCCTCCCTCCCTCTCTCCCTCCCTCTCTCCCTCCATCCCTCCCTCTCTCTCTCCCTCTTTCTCCCTCTATCCTTTCCTCTCTTCCTCTATCCTTTCCTCCCTTCATCCCTTTCTTGTCCTCTTTCTTTCCCTCTGTCTCCATCTCTCTCCCTCCCTCCCTCCATCCGTCCCTCTCTCTCTCCCTCCATCCCTCCCTCCCTCCCTCCATCCGTCCCTCTCTCTCTCCATCCCTCCCTCTCTCTCTCCCTCCCTTCCTCTCTCTCTCCCTCCATCCCTCCCTCTCTCTCTCCCTCTTTCTCCCTCTATCCTTTCCTCTCTTCCTCTATCCTTTCCTCCCTCCATCTCTTTCTTGTCCTCTTTCTTTCCCTCTGTCTCCATCTCTCCCCCTCCCTCCATCTCTCTCTCCCTCCCTCCATCCCTCCCTCCCTCCCTCCATCCCTCCATCTCTCCCTCTCTCTCTCCCTCCCTCCCTCTCTCTCTCCCTCCATCTCTCCCTCCATCCCTCCCTCCCTCCCTCCATCCCTCCCTCTCTCTCTCCCTTCCTCTCTCTCTCCCTCCATCCCTCCCTCCATCCCTCCATCCCTCCCTCTCTCTCTCCCTCCCTTCCTCTCTCTCTCCCTCCATCCCTCCATCCTTCCTCCATCCCTCCATCCCTCCCTCCATCCCTCCCTCCCTCCATCCCTCCATCTCTCCCTCTCTCTCTCCCTCCATCCCTCCCTCCCTCCATCTCTCCCTCTCTCCCTCCATCCCTCCCTCCTGCTGTCCCCTAGGCTGTGCGTCTGTGGCCGATGTGGCTGTGAGGGCCCCTGGTGTGCCGGAGTCTGGTGCTCAGTGTTTCCCCTGCGGCAGGAAGAGGCTGGTGCGGCAGGCGCGCTCCTCCGAGAGGCCCGTCCCCATCCCCGGCCTGTGCGTGGTGTCGGACCGCTACCCCCTGGTCCAGCGCCAGGGCCGCTACGCCATCCTGGAGCCCCTACACAGGGACAACCCGCCAGGTGTGTGTGTGTATGTGTGTGTGTGTGTGTGTGTGTGTGTGTGTGTGTGTGTGTGTGTGTGTGTGTGTGTGTGTGTGTGCCATGGCCACTGCGCCATCCTGGAGCCCTTATGGTGCCTGTCCACTATCGCGGCGCGTTGAGATAGCTTGCCGCACCGCCTCCTCTTGTGTTGCCGGATCGCTACTACAGGTGGGCGTTCTCGGAAGTGTACAGAAAGTGCTGTTGAAACACCACAGCACAACATAAGCATGTCTGCCTGTGGCTTGTGTCCTCTATTGGAAGCCGCGTTGAATAAAAACGTGTAAAAAGTGTAATTTAATGTAAAAATGGGCTGTGTCTACATAGCATGTTCTTGCATTTAACATCGCCCCCAAATCTGCTGGAATCAAACCACTATCGCTCCAGTTGCTGGTCGACTTCTTTACCTCCAGAGAAACTACACTGTCGGTGTACTTAGATTTTCTACAGCATACAATTTCACTCATATCACCAACAGAAACTGTAATAATAATAAAACAACAGTTTTCTTTTCTCGAGATAAGTGCATATTCACGAGAACTAATTTCGTCATGACAATCCCTCGCTTGTGATCTACTTTCATTGGATAACGCGGGCGCGTTCACCGGACTCATTTGCATAAAGTTCAGCAGAGCCCAACGTCTTGACGCCGGAATACCGATAGGCTTTGCGAGGACGGCCATACCAGCTTGGCGCACTCACTTGGAAATTAATTGAATGCATGCAACGCGGCAAATCGGACGTGATAGTGGACCGGTATGTGTGTGTGTGTGCGTGTGTGTGTGTGTGTGTGTGCGTGCGTGCGTGTGTGTGTGTGTGTGTGTGTGCCACGGCCAATATGCCATCCTGGACCCCATACACAGGGACAACCTGTCAGGTATGTGTGTGTGTGTGCTGCATGCGTGTTTGTATGTGTGTGTGTGTGTGTGTGTGTGTGTGTGTGTGTGTGTGTGTGTGTGTGTGCCATGGCCACTACGCCATCCTGGAGCCCTTACACAAGGACGGCCAGCCAGGTATGTGTGTGTGTGTGTGTGTGTGTGTGTCCTGGAGCCCTTACACAGGGACGGCCAGCCAGGTATGTGTGTGTGTGTGTGTGTGTGTGTGTGTGTGTGTGTGTGCGTGCCATGGTCACTACGCCATTCTGGAGCCCTTACACAGGGACGACCCGTGTGTGTGTGTGTTTGTGCCTGTGTGTGCATGCAAATATTTGCTGCTGTGTTCTTTCTGGATTATTGGAATGGACACCCGCTGCCATACTGGAGCTCTTACAAGCATGAGTTCATTACATTACATGACACATAGCAGAGGCTTTTATCCAAAGCCACTTACAATAGACGACACAACTCTAGCTACAGGGACGTAGCAGAGCCTGACACACTGAGCTGTGCAGGATTACGATCCCTGTGTGAGCGTAATTAGTTGAGGGTTTTGATCTGTGTGAGTGTAATATATTGAGTCTTACAAAGCGAAATAAAGAAACTGACTGAATAAGTAGATCTCAGTCAACATGAAGTTGCTAAAATGAATAGAGTTTTTTAAAGTCAACTATGCTTGAGATATTTATTGAAGTAATATTTAGCATTGTTAGAATTCCGTAATCACCATCATCATTACTGTAGCGAAGGGGAGGAGAAGTTGTTGGGATGGCAGTCAGAGCACACCCACAGCTCTAGTGATGATCAGTCCATCACACTGCCTTCCCCTTTGTCAACCTAACCTGGGGGTCCCTCATTTGGCTCACACAGTGGCTGGGCCTCCGATGACCTCACGGCAAGCCATCCCACTTCTGACACCATTTGTAGCGAAGGGGAGGAGAAGTCACTCCACCCGGGTGTCCGGGGTACCAAACAGGGGCTCTGGCTTGTTGGGATGGCAGTCAGAGCACACCCACAACTGATGGTCACTCCACCACAATTACCGTTGACCTAATGTTAGTCATTTACTTCAGAAACAGCAGTCTACATTAGAGGTCTGCGCGGGACAGAATTTTCAGTCCCGCTCCCGCTCCCGCCCGCACCTGCATTGTGCAGTCCCGCTCCCGCCCGCAAATCCCGCAAGATGGAGACGTTCGCTTTCTTTGTCACGAAAGGTCTTTTCATTGGCTTGGAAAAAACACCCACGCACATAATTCCTTAAGTGGTAACTTGGTAACATATTTATTACTCAGCCATACAGGGCTCAGTAACTGACATTTACAACATTTGTAAAACTATTAAACACGGAGAACCGGAAAGGCATTGTCTAAAATGTGTGGAAGATTAGACCACATCCGCAAATTTAGGCTGCTTAAACGTTTTTATTAATAACAAATCAAATATCCAGCACAAATTATGTTTGATAGGCATACATTATTCATTTTAAATGTTATTTTACACTCATATTTAGTTCGCGGGACTGCAGTTTATCATCCCACTCACCCGCTCACGCATTGTGCAGTCCCGCTCCTGCCCGCGCCGACAATGAGCTTTCAAAATGTGTCCCGCACCGCACTGTTTAGGGTCGGGTCCCTCAGTTCCCGCGCGGCTCCCGCGGGAATGCAGGGCTGTAGTCTACATTAATACTGCCCTACAAAGCCAAAAGGCAGTAACTGCATATTTAGTGTTGTATAGTATAGTGTTATGTAGTATAGTGTAGTATAGTACTGCCCTACAAAGCCAAAAGGCAGTAACTACACATTTAGTGTTGTATAGTATAGTGTTATGTAGTATAGTACAGTATAGTACTGCTCTACAAGGCCAAAAGGCAGAAACTACACATTTAGTGTTTTATAGTATAGTGTTATGTAGTATAGTCTAGTATAGTACTGCCCTACAAGGCCAAAAGGCAGAAACTACCTTTTGTCAAAACTGAGTTTCGACTGAAAGCAGACTTAATAACACCTCTTCTGTCATGTGACTACATCTCTTTCTTCTTCCTATTAAGAAAGTACAGAACAGCATTGCCACTATTACACCAACAAGTTTGGCTGGGCATTATGGCCACCTTAAAGGCATTTTGGTCAGTTCCAGTGTTCACTTAGTTGCTGCACTTTGCCTTTGTAAGGCAGAATACTGATACTTCTTTTTTTTTTTTGACAGACTCGATCATTTTGCACCCATACCCCTATTCCACTGTCAAAGCTCTGTCGTCCAATCAGCACGAAGCAGCCCTGTTGTCCAATCACCACGATGCAAACAAGACAAGACACACACCTGCAGAACTGCCCAACACCCCGGAGCCAGTCCCTCTGCACAGAAGATGAGCCTGCTAGCTGCATCAGGAGCCCACACAGGCATTTGGTTTTGTAAACAAATGAAGATGGAAATTGGTGAATAAATGGACTGTCCAGGGAGAGACATGGCCTTGGCATATGAGTGGAGCCCTTGTTATGATGGACATGCCTTTTGTCTAAATGAGACTGGTACATAGGTCTGGGCGATACAGCTTTCATATCGATTTTCCATGTCGATTTTTGGTACAATTTTATTTTTCACTGACACTGACAATTTAAGAACATCTGAATTGAAACCTGTCTGTGACGGCGCCACATATCACACAGATATCAGCTGGAACCGCCATGCATTTAGTCTTCATAATACACCTCACCTTAAGAACTGAATGAGTGAAATGGTGGCGTTCATTCAGCAATACAGCGTTGTTCATTATGACTGAGATATTTCAGATGGCTGAGCAAAATATGTTGTGAGATAATACTAACTCTCTAAACCTAGACTCCATGACGTCTCCACATATTCAGATATGTGGTTAAACTGGCATTTGTGAGGAGGGGGAGTCCTTCCTTACTCACAGTGGTCAGTATCTCCCTCTACTGTGTTACTGTAAATGCTGTAGCAGAGGGAGCTCAGCTCCGCCTCCTCACCTCCTGCTGAGCTGAGCTCCGGAGGTTCTCCAGCCCAGTTTAAACTCTGGATATAATTTCAGTAAGCCACATAATCGTCACAGCAGTGCACACACGTTGCCACAGTACAGCTCATAGCATTGCAGAGTAGGATGGCTCCAAGGAGTCCATGTGAGCTTTGAGCCATAACCAGCCTGTATGCCTTTTATCACTACAGTGCCAGAATACAGAAAAATGCCATAACCACAGCACACACGTGTGTTTTTCTATCAGTGGGTTGAACAGTAGTACGGCACAGGGTGGGAATTGGCAACAGCCACTAGCCAAATGCTAGTCAAGTATATAAGTAAGACACAAAATAGTGATCTACTGTTGAGTGGGCGGTGAATTTTCTAAACATTTATTTGTTGTGGCTGGTACAGTATCACATGTAGTCAAGTTAACTTCCACCTCTGCTACAGCAGTGCAGCAGGTCGAGCGGTCGAGTGGCAGCACTCCACTCCACTTCCCATAGGCCAGAGTGTGTGTGGGGGGAGGGTCATGAGCAGTGATCATGAGTGTCATTGGCTGGTGGAGATAAAAGAGGCGGGGCTTAGCTGGAATTCCCCTCTGTCATTTGTCTGTGAGGATGAAGTGAAGGCTGCTATTCTGAGTATATGTCGGAGTTCCTCGTAGTCTGTCTGCCTGACCACATGTCATCAGAACAAGTTATTTTGCTCTTGACAATGGTACATAAATAACCATATGTAATAATTTTGGGACTGGCATTGCAGCTAAATGAGATGCACTCTAAATGATTTGCACTTATTGCTCTGTATATCTCCTGTGCACTTTGTGTCTGCAAGTGTTGTACGCTGTGATTATGTCCTCTATTGTAAGTCGCTTTGGATAAAAGCATCTGCCAAGTGTAATGTAATGTAATGTGCATTCACAATGCCATGCCACCTGATGTAAATAAATAGGTGTGGATAGGCCAGGTGTCTCAGGTGGTTAGAAGGCTCGGGCTGATGTTCCTCCATTGAATTTAAGTGGCTATGGCAGACTCCTCTTTGAATGTTTCCCATTAAATCAAAAAGCTCTTGTCTGTCTGTGCGCTCCCGTGCAAATAAAAACCTGTGGCCTTCACGCCACAAGCGTTGTGCTCTCTGATGTATCTCTCTCATGAAACCACCAGTTCTACACCTTCTCAGGAGCTGCATATGTGATGAACACATCACCGTAGTGTGTGTGAGTTGCTGTGTTACTGTTCCCCCCAGAGCCTGTGTGTGTTTGTGTGTGTGTGTGTCTGTGTGTGTGTGTGTGTGTGTGTGTGTGTGTGTGTAGCTGTGTTACTGTCCCCTCCAGAGCCTGTGTGTGTGTGTAGCTGTGTTACTGTCCCCTCCAGAGCCTGTGTGTGTGTGTGTGTGTGTGTGTGTGTGTGTGTGTGTGTGTGTGTGTGTGTGTGCGCGCGTTACTGTCCCCCCAGAGCCTCTCTGTCCTAGGAGCAGCAGCAGTGCTGTGGCAGGAAGCTGTAAACATCACACAGTGGCGTCCCCACACAATGACACAGTTTTTACTGTCCCACTACCTCCACCGCGTCCCACAATTCCCTCTGTTCCCATCCCGCTCCCTCCACCGCGTCCCACAATTCCCTCTGTTCCCATCCCGCTCCCTCCACCGCGTCCCACAATTCCCTCTGTTCCCGTTCCGCTTTCCCAGAATTCTGCTGAAGAAGGGCGCTCTTTCTTTCTGTCTTGTCTCTTATCCCCTCCCTTCCCTCTGCACCCCACCTCTGTCTTTCTCTCCCTACGCGGCCTCTTCCCTCGCTCCCTCTCTCCCTCCGTCTCCTCTCACCCTCTTTCCCTCCCTCCATTTTACGGCCGGCCCGTACCTTCCTGGCTTCCGTTTTACGATACCAGTCACCTGTTTGGGTTATGGCTGCCTGCAGCCTGCTGGGCGGGAGATCATTTGCATCACAGAGGACTTGGCCACAGGGACCGGACCAGCGCCACGTTTACCACAGGGACCGGACCAGTGCCATATTTACCACAGGGACCGGACCAGCGCCACATTTACCACAGGGACCGGACCAGTGCCATATTTACCACAGGGACCGGACCAGCGCCATATTTACCACAGGGACCGGACCAGTGCCATATTTACCACAGGGACCGGACCAGTGCCATATTTACCACAGGGACCGGACCAGCGCTATGTTTACCACAGGGACCGGACCAGTGCCATATTTACCACAGGGACCGGACCAGCACTATGTTTACCACAGGGACCGGACCAGTGCCACGTTTACCACAGGGACCGGACCAGTGCCATATTTACCACAGGGACCGGACCAGCACTATGTTTACCACAGGGACCGGACCAGCGCTATGTTTACCACAGGGACGCGCCATGTTCCCGTGAAGCCCCGCAGTAGCGATGGAGAGGGACTGTGGATGTGGACTGTGGCCTGCATTCTGTCTGTGGATGTGGACTGTGGCCTGCATACTGTCTGTGGATGTGGACTGTGGAGAGGGACTGTGTATGTGGATGTGGACAGTACAAATTTAGCACTGTCCTTTTGTCTGTGTCTGATGAACAAGGCTGAAAGATGTAGTAATAAGGTGTTTTTCACGTTTCTATGACATTTTACCATACTGTTTTACACAATCAAAATACGCATTTACTGTAAATGTTTTAACATATGTATAAATTATGAAAGAGTATTTTTTTTACATTTAATTTATGGTTTAGTTTCTGCCTAAGATGGTACATGTTATCATGCAGCAATGTTCTAGCAACATTTTAAAATCCTGCAAAGCAGTACAATATAGAACAGACAATAGTCATTGTGTCAGTTTGATTTCAGTGTCTACGTTGTATCATCTTTTTTGTGCACGTCTAGCCAGCATGCACCTGATGCCTGTTGAACACCTGAACAGGTGTGAGCAGGGTGACGCAGCAGACATCGCCACAGACACAATGCCCTTTAATCACATAAAGACAGGCCTGGCTATCCAGATAAAAGAATTCATTAGCCTTCGTGTCTTAAGAATAGTTCACCAGTAATGTATGGTAAGCTAATGCATCATACAGAATTATCATTAACTGAATTTATGCCAAGTGTATTCAACAAACAATATCCAGATGCTTGCTTTAGCAGTAAAATGATTACAAGCACACACGTATAGGTCATTTAAATAAATACAAGAATAAGAATACTAAATATAATAAATAGTGAAAAAAAAAAAAATCAGAAACCTTCAAGACACATCACATAATAGTTTTGGACCAGTAGGGGCTGAGAGCGCTGTTAAATTCTGTTAGCTTTTACAGTTAAAGTGTCAGAACAAGTTTTAAACAAAGGCCACAATATCGAGATATTTGACAACCCATGTCAAGACGAGGAATATGAGTTAGAACAATTGTGATACTCATTAACCACGTTTGTTTAATAGACATGCAGCGGGAATGCCTGCGGGTTTCCCCATCCGTGTGTTGAGTGTGCGGATGGAAATGGATGGTGTTTATGTCGTGGTAAAACATTGCTCGTGTGTTGAGTGTGAGGATGTAAATGGATGGTGTTTTATGCCGTGGTAAAACATTGCTCGTGGGCCCAGTATCTGCTGTCTCCATCTGGAGCTGCGGTTGGTTAACCAGTGACTTCGCTCGTCTCTCCTCTCTTCGGCACACAGTCTCCTCTCCTAGGGACACACACAGCCCGGAGTGTCTGCTGATCATATCAGGGACATGTGGCTGGGCAGAGTGGATTTAACTGGAGGAGAGAGAATTTCTCTCTCTCTTTCTCTCTCTCTCACACACACACACACACACACACACACACACAGCCACACATTCATATCCCTCCCTCCACCCCCCGAAACAAACACAGAAAGAGAGAGACAAACAGAGAGTCTGTGTGTGGGAGGATAGAGCAAGAAAGAGAGAGAGTCTGTGTGTGTGTGTGTGTGTGAGAGAGAGAGAGAGAGAAGGAGAGAGAGGGCATGACCACTCTTTAATGTCTGCCTCATACTGCACCTGAAGTGCACCTGTCCATGTTTTGTCTGACTGCGTAATTTGAGTTTGTTCTAAGCGCTCCGTTTCACCAGACGGAGGGAGGGACACTGCTAGACTTTGTTTTTGTTCCTGTAGAGTCCGCCATGTCATTAGGGATCAGCATAGCAATGAGGGGCTATGTGTGATCTGTGGGCAAGATGTCCTCTAACGCCCATGTGTTCACAGTTACACTGAACTAGGTGATCGTGACCTTCAGCCACGTAAAGACAAAGATTACAAGGGCTGATGAAGTTACAACTATCCAAAAGGAAACGTCATGCCTCAAAATGTACTTTCTTCATCTCACAGAAATAGGGATCCCACTTTTGTCTCCCTAAAAGGCCCTCAAGATGAACAAGGTCAGATAACAATACCCTATTTTATACGTTTTTTTATATATATATTAATATTTTAAATTCAGTTTAAATTGCTATTTTCTAATTGTGCTAAAGCCTTCCCCTTCTTCTAGCCCAGGCCAAATATAAAGCCAATTTGAGATCACAATACGCTATACTGAAACTCTATACGGATACTTTTATACTAATAATACTTAAATACTAATATTATACTCGACAAACTATTAAGATCTTACACAAATCAGTAT
Source organism: Coilia nasus (assembly GCA_027475355.1). Classification (NCBI taxonomy): domain Eukaryota; kingdom Metazoa; phylum Chordata; class Actinopteri; order Clupeiformes; family Engraulidae; genus Coilia; species Coilia nasus. The sequence continues at coordinate 38,578,131 of CM050216.1, read as the reverse complement.
ACTGAGCGTGAAACTGAGTCCATAATTGTGTATGTAATTACAACAAGAACACACAAAGTAATGACATATTTCATAAATATTTATTAATACACATTTTCTGTATTTACAACTCATTTTCACATATTTGGTCCAGATGATTATAAACTCATTTTTGCAAAGCAACCCAGGCATGCACTCCAAACTGTCTGTAGGCATTTGTTAGACATCTTCCACATGTAGTCAAATGTCATTATTAATGATAGAACAGAAAGCTGTCACATGATTTTAATTCATTACTGACATGGCTAATTGTATAGCTTCAGATTTACTTTGTGAAACACCATTGTGTCAAGAGATACTGCAGCCAAATGGCATGTCCATGGTAGATGAGTTAGGTCTGTAGTGTCAATGCTAAAAGATCAAATTATTCTTGCAGAATTGATTCTCAACCTGTAGAGGACATGGCCAACATATAGAACAGCAGTGTGACACTGCCGTCAAGATAATCCAGACAACCCAGGTAATCCAGTGGGATATTTCTGTTCTAAATTGTTTTGCGGTTGCGAGAGCTAAACGACCCCGTGTGGACCGTGGGCGCGGATCATCTGGGCATGGGCACCTCCTCTCTAAGGTCCATGGCCACCACCGAGGCCTTGGGGCTGCCGGCGGGGGGCAGGCTGAAGGGGGAGGCCCCCCGGGCCTTCAGGAGCTGCTCTGTGCCCCAGTGCAGGCAGTGGGGGCAGGGGCAGGCCACGGGGTGGTGCATGGCGTGGGCAGGGGGGTAGAGGGCTGGGGGCGGCAGCCCGGAGAGCCGGGGGTAGGGGGCCTGGGAGAGGCGGAGGGGGTCCAGGTGGCGGAGGGGGGCCCCGAAGGGCGCGGGGAGGCCGTTGGCGCTGGGCGTGAGGCCCAGGTGGGGGTAGAGGGGCAGGGGAAGGTGTGGCAGCAGTGGGTAGGTGAGGCCTGCGCTGGCCTGGCTCACCATGAGCGCACACAGGTTGGGGTCCAGGGGGTGGGGCCAGCTCAGGCTGTGTCTCTGCCGCTTGTCCTTCATGCGCCGGTTCTGGAACCAAACCTGTGTTTGGTGAGTTCAAGGGTACAGGGCAGAGTAAATGTGTAATCTCTTAAAATAAACTCTTTAATACATCATCAGGTTAACATTTTTTTATTCTGTTATTTTGTATTTGTACCCATTCTGCTTAATTTGTGTGTTGACGTTCCTGTACATTTTGCACTGTAATTTTGCAAACACAGGCAATTAACCTGCACACGTGAGCTAACTATGCCAGTTTTTTTCAGTCACAGCGTGTTGTTTAAAAAAAAAAAAAAAAAAAACTACCAGATTTTAACGCTAAGGTTAGGGTGCACCGGGCATGTTCTCTGCGCACGCGCACTACACTCACCTTAATGGTAGTCTCTGGAAGGTTCAGCGTTGCTGCTAGTTCGCATCTCCTTGGCCTAGACACGTAGCTTTCCTTGACATACTCCTGTTCAAGGCGAGAGAGCTGCTCTCGTGTGAAGGCAGTCCGGTGTCTTCGACTGTGGTCCACTCCGCTGAGAAGAGTGCTTCGGGGACTCGAGTCCTCTTCTCCATGGTCACTATCTGGATTGGCGTTTGGACCAGCCGGTGATTCACGGTCCTCGGTTACTACAAAAGGCAAGAGGGGGGAAATTATCTACTGAATAGCTCAATGTAGAAGTATACTCGTAAATACATATAGATTATACTTAGAAATGTTCCCCCAAACAACCGTACATCCACACATTTTCGCGCCTCTAGAACATGTCGCTGTTTGGCATCTTGAAACGGAGTCAACGCGTATATCAACAGTAAGACTAATATTGTCCTGTGACACATTATTTTAAACTCATTCAACAAAATTAAACTACTCACACGTGTGCATATCGTCTCGACCTTGACTTTAACTTCCGTTATGAGGGCAGACAGTAGTATTCCCCAAATCGCCACTCATTACACCACAGCTGACAAGGCCAAAGTTCCTTCACTGCAGCACAAACCACGCTTCGAGAAGTTGGTTTATGGAACGGGAGTTGTGTTGTTTTGTAGCCACTGTTTTAACCCCCTCCCTCTTTCCTCCCTGTCTTTTATATCTCCCAGGTCGTCCCATCTTTTCTAATGAGAGACACGGTCTTGTCTATCCGCCACGGCGCCGCCTGGGCGCGTAGGGCGAAGGAGGTGTTAAACTGGCTTTGGTCTCCGACCTGCCTTTGTACTTTTGTTATGGAGAATTAAGATCGACCTCCCTTTGCTCAGTGCGACAGAGGCCTCGTTGGCGAGATAGACCAACCTGTATTGTTCTGCGTCGTTTGATGTTTGTATTTTTGGAAGTCAATCATTAGAATCCTAATGTTCCTAAATGGCGGCCATAGAGAGCGCCCCTATCGCACGGTATAGATGTTATCTACAAAGCCAGTGGTTTCAGGCTGATATTGTATTAATTTTGAATTTGTCTAACCATACTTTATCTAATTTTACACCGATTAGGAGCCTTGAAACGTCATGGTAGACAACTGAGAACTAGGCCATTCATTACACCCATAATTGGAACAAAGGTGGACATGAACAATTTAATGAGTTTCGTTGCACTACACGTAGAGACTATTTGTTAAACTGCTAAGGTTGCCATAATCTACAAGCCAATAATCTACTTGTTCTAGTCGCCTGAATCCTTCAAGTTAAATTGTTTGCTATCAATATATATCCTTAGGCTGTGTCTGCCCGCCTGGTTAAAGAGTTGAGGACAATGTAAACATGTTAATACGACTTTCTAACTCTTTGATCACACAGACAGTCAAGATGACTCGCCACTCCGTGTTTTGACGTTGACTTGGTGACGTTGTACCCTGGTTGTACCTGTTAAGTCAAAGTCAAGTCAAAGTCAGCTTTATTGTCAAAAAACCATATGTACAGGTTGCACACACAGAATTTGAAATTGCAATGCTCCCGAGGCCCACAGTGAACATTAAACATCTTATAAACAAGACAGGAAGACATGACGACATAAGACATAACAATATGAACACAACAAAAAGTACAGTAGGTTTGTATATAATACAAATAAGTAAAAACACAGTGTTTAGTGTAATAAAGCTCAAATGGTGCCATTTAAGCACCATTAAAGAACATGGGCTTACATTAAACTGCATAAAATTAGCCTACGATTGCTAACATAAATAACGTGGAAAACTATAGATAGACGTCTATGTAGCCGATCTTTTTTCTGTTGTGAAGTAGACCTAAGAATGTATTCGACATTTTTACTGTAACGTTTACAAGAGAACGAAGTGTGTGTGAGAGAGAGAGAGAGAGAGAGAGAGAGAGAGAGAGAGAGAGAGAGAGAGAGAGAGAGAGAGAGAGAGAGAGAGAGAGAGAGAGAGAGATTTTATCTAGATACCAGCACCCCCCTTTCCCAAAATACGTTGTCCATTATGTTTTTTTCTGTTATCAGGAGATATACTTTGGCAGCACAATCACAGACCGTGAAGAAGCGGCCACGCCCGGCTGCTCACCTGTAAATAGGGTGTCTGCAACTGCTGACTGACTGCGGATCATGTTTGATTATTAGCTTAATAGACTTAACACCACGACATCATTGTTCATACAGAAGTTGCAAAAGTCCCACAGCCTATGTATTTTAGGTTTGCTCTGTCAGTGTTGATGGAATAATCCTGATGACTGCTGCTAGGTGACCACCTGAGACTGTCAGCTTACCACAGCATTAATTTGCTAAAAGAGACAGAGAGCATTTATGCACCAACTGAATAGGAAGTTTTAGTTGTTCGTGTAACAAATTAATAACCGAAGGAAGCCAGAGCATGGCCCGCGGGAAAGCTGTGGGCGGATAGGGATGGACCAGTGCCACTTTGTCTGGTACTCTAAAGCCAATAAACGTCGCATTTCAGTGGCCGTCCCTGGGAGACACTGCGAAAGGCCTGACTATAAAACACGGGCAGGTCTTGTCCCTGTCCCAGACAAGTCGGGAAGGTTGGCTGCCCCGCGTGGGGAAGTGGGTGATGGCTTGTTGTTTTTTTCTGATAACATGTCGATGTTTGCATTGTTATACAGCGGCGCTTCTCCGCGCTTTGATCATAGATCTCAGTTGGCGACGACGGGCTCCACGCAGACTGAAATGAGAGAAGGGGTGACAAAGCTGTCGCTAGCGACAATGGTGCACTCAGGGTGCAAATAACCCAAACGACAGGTTATGCATATGTCAGTCAGTGCAAACTGAAAATGGAAAACGTAAATAAAATATATAAAAAGAGAAACCTGACAAATTAACACACTGGTATGACATTTCCTGCATGTTGAGAAATGTTAAAACATTTAATCATTTCAAAATAAAATTCAATACGTTTGTTACTATAAATTTAGAACTGCCATTAAACGACTTTAGCCTACTTGTAGCCACAAAGTATTCTCCAAAAGAAGGCGGTTATAAAGGACTGATGATGCACTGCATCTTTACCGTTTGCAGGAGCCCTGCATGAAAACCTACCACAGGCAAAATTGGCTACATTATCAGTCGTAAGATTGGTATGAACTGGTCTGCAGATATGAGTAATGGATTTTAAAACAATAATTTAGTAAACATAAGTAAACAATGTTTTTTCTACTGTTAACGTCAGGCACCGATAAAAGGGCTGTGTGTATTTCTTTATCAGAAAACTCCCACGCCTTGCTATTTTTGCGTTGCATTCAGTCTTTAGTGCGCTCATTGAGTAGCCTAGTTGTTAGTAGTCCCGAAATAAGGGATTAAACATAACATGTAAATGTAAGTATATTTTCCTACTCAGAAATTTAAAAGATAATTGAAGGCTTAAATTAAATTTTATGAGGACTGTTGCTATGATTTTCATTCAAGTAAAATTCAGAAATATGAAAATAAATAAGACAATGTTGATGATAAACCAAATAAATATGACTTATTCTGAATGAAACTTAAGTCATCAGTTAATCATCAGTTTCACTGCATGTCCTACTACCCAGTATGTCTATGTACGTGACAAATAAAACTCCTTGTATCCTTGTATCCTTGTAAGTCTATTATACAGGATAATTAGCCCACAATAGTTGGCTCAGGTGTCACGTCTGTACCCTGTATTACATCATATAGAATAGCGAGACGCAAAGGCTAACAAAAAGGCTAAAATGGCAGACCTCGAAGTTGCTGCCACACTCCTGCGAGTTTTAAACTGATTAAATTAATTAAAATAGTTTAATTCACACTTTCAAAACTCTGTCAACTGCTAATTCGTGACAGGGTTAAGCATATAGGCTACTGATTAAAACCTATACACATTGCATGTGAACTTCCAAACGATAACTATTCTGTATCTATTCGCTAAGTATGGTAAAATAATGTAGGCCTATGTTTTGATAGTGACGCGTTTGTGATGCGGGTGAGTTTTCCAATAATTAGTGGATACATCCCTCAGAACGATTGCCTGTAGGGCTAGTCTGTGTCCCTAACTGAACCAGGGTTACATGCAGATGAGGCTGTCGCACATACACACGGTTCAGAATACGCTTTAAAGTAATCCATTAATGCAGCTTGTGATATTATAGGCGCACAATGGCGCACGCGCTGGACAGCCGCACCTTTGCGCATCCATGAGCGGCACTGGTCCAGATCCATTGTGTTTCACAATAGCCCGCATGCCTTGTGCTATTCTGCGGTGGCACACCGAGCCGCTGGTAGTGTAGCCTAAGAATGGCAAAGGATTCTTGATCCGGAGCCAATCCTTCTCCCTTCACTGCAACTGTAGTTTGTTCATTTAACAGCGCTTGGCAAGCATCCATACCCCTTGCCGTCAGCTCGGCCAGACCAGATGTGTGGGGTGCACGCGGGGACTGGCGGACTCTGGCTAGTGACATGACTCATATAGGCCATAACACACGCGCGCCAACGTGACATATTGGAACTGCTGACATCACCCCTTCTATTTGTCGCCCCCCCAGTTTAAATCCTTTAGAGGAGGTTGGAGTATCCAGTGCTGTAGGAATAGGGGAGAGGTGGAGGCTTTCAGAGAAAAGAAGAGAGAAGGAGATGGAGGTATTCAAAGAGAGGGAAGCTCCATTTTATCACCATTGTTTAATATTACTGTATTCTCAGAAGAACACTGCTAATGCTAAACTGCACGACTACCAAATGTCAAACCAGCGAAACCCGTCTTATTTAAAAATATGACGCAATTGAAATGGAACGAAATTCAACTTTAATAAAGAAATTATACCAGAAAAGTTTGAGCTGAGTTTGCAAAATCATCAAATAGGGAGCTAACATATGTTGGGAAGACGTGTAGTTAACATCTGTATCTGACACCATGGCTCGTCGTTCTGCATTGTTTTGAGTATTCATTTGCAAACATTTAAGACATAAAAATAACATATACCCGTCATTATTTAGCATAATGTACCCACAGCAGAGGGGCAAATATTTACATCAGACTAGGCAATGACCAATGTCCCTTCAGTAGTTTTAAGGTGGACACTGAAGCGTGTCGAGTGTAGGCTTAATCATTTTTTTCAGAAACCAGTAATGTTCTTTCTGAATGACTGGCACGGTAATTTACATTTTTGTCTATAAATAAATATATCTGTAAATCAATCCTGTAGTCGAATGGCTTATTAACAAGGCACTGTGGTGATACCAGAAAATCAGATCACAATTAAAAAACCACAGCTTCTAGGTAGCCTATGGTATTTTTAAAATGACACTGGAAGGACAATGTAGTCTATAACATAGCTGCTTTTTCTAACAAAATATCCGGACTAGGGCTGTAAGCCCAACATTTACCTGACAGAGTAATGCGGGATATGGGATCTCTTGCGGTGGAGTTGTCTCGAAAACATTATGAAATATGTAGTTTCAGCACTGTATAATGGTGCATACTTTGAGTTTGTTCCAAAAAGACGAAGAGGAGTTGAATTGTACAGCAGGTAAGTGGACCGCCACGGCTTTAATGGGCCGATTGGATTACAGTAATGGTTTTGTTACCTGCCCAGGCGCACAGCATAAAGTTTGGAGTATGGAACCGAGGCACGTTTTCCCCTCCAAACCAATAGTTATAGAAAGCTTCTAATACAAGTTGGCATTATAAAAACAAGATGAAAGTATATATGGTATTTAGTGAGGGGCACTCCAGAAACTTATCCGAGGCTTTCCCTAGATCTGTGGGATATTTTCGAGTCGTAAAACTTTGTTTATACGGTGGACCGCAATTTACGTGCCAGTCAGAATCGGATACCGAGCACGGCCTTATTGTATAGATTAATTCAGTGTGTACATATAAAGAGGGTTTTTGGGAATCGTTTTGTCTCACGAACACGTTGCCTTTAGCGGCGCATCTCTGCCCGAAGTACAAGCTGCGCCTTCATGCCGACTGATGCCTAGCTCAGCATTGCAGCGACATTAATTCCTGTGGCTCGGTCGCCACAAAAAGAAGACTGGGCCATAGAAACCGTGTTAATTAACATTTATGCCAGCATCACCAATATGTAAACCGGTTAAATTAAACTGCCAGACCGTCAGGTGCCGTGTGCAAGTACCCCATTGACTAATTAGAGATCATATTTATTCTCAATTATCATACATTATGAATGACCAATTATCATTTGACATTCAACTGTGGTTTAATAAGATAATTACTTGCTGTCAGATCGCCTGTAGGCTAATATCCTGTCCGCACAGTGACAGAACAGTGACCCACATGTCCTTGTACCGGCCGCTGCACTGGCGACTGCTGCAGTGACGCAGACATGTTAACATAAGCCCTTTCCTCTGATATACAAGCAGTAGATCAAGGGAATATATCTCAAAACTACACATGCTATTGAAATCAATCGAATGATTTCGTGTGAGCCACGCAAACAATCAAATGATGTCATTGCTTCACAAATGATGACATGCGAACTATCAGAAATTATAGATCATACACAAAGTTTTCATGCAATCATGATTGTTTTTTTATTAATAACAGTTTATCCACAGTTTATTTGTGAGTTGAGTGGGTCTAAATATTCTATTGATGTCCTTACCTGACGCTATTCGTTTGTTTTCTCTCAGTATTTGCATTCATAGTTATTTCACGCCAACATACTGTATGGTAAGAGAAACGCGTTTGACATAGCCATATATATTTTTGTGGCCTATTCTGACGTTCTTTTAACACAGGTTTGTATGCGAATCTTTTTATTACAGCGTAATTGTTAATGCTATTAGTTGTATTAAACTCACTTTTAAAACAGTGTGGATTTTAAAATCTGAATTTCAGTTACAGTAGTTCAACAATTCCACAGCTTCTATGGCTCGCCGTTTCTGTTTTATGTTCATCGATGTGTCAGCTTTGGCATTCTTATTTTTTAATCCTTTCTTGATCCCTTTCGTCCAGTTTTATTTTCGAAATAAATATCTCTTTACGAGAATTATGACGATTTTACGTTTTTCCTTTTCTGTTATATTTCTCCCTTTTGCGTTTTATCCTTTATAAGTCATGATGCTGCAACTCACACTCTGGGGCATAAATTCAAGCCAGTCTTAAATAGTTCAGGGCCAGTTTGCGGGGTTTGACAGCACTGCAGCCATCTTGGCCATACATACAGACCCATACAGTCTGGCTTTTCCCACTGCTGTTAAAGCCATAACTTGACTCTCGTACATCATTAGTGATCTCATTATCCCCCTGATGGGTTTCTGGGATACATGCTATGCCTCTAATGCCACCTCACATGGGTGTGTATCGACGGGCTTGAATTCTGATTAGGAATGCATTTCTGGAACTGCCCGGTGAGATCGCTTTAAAGCACATTACAAGTCTGACAATTCAGCCCCATCTGAGAAATACAGACCGTCCACAGCAGATCCTGATGCACCATTCAACTGTGTTTATGAAATATGTCGTACACAAGTTTATCTACAGTACATTAAATATGCATTAAATAGCTTTAGGTTGTCTGACATTGTCCAGCTAAACAAATACAATTTTGAAGAGTACAAATGCAATATTTGTGTCATGAGTGATTTCTTAAATGACTGACTGACAGGCGATACTTTCTTTTTTTTCTTTTAAGGAGTTAAGAGGAGTCCAAGTGACTGTCAGAGGAGCACAGGACGCATTCTAGAATCCTGACAGACCAATGAGCAGTGTGCAGAGGAGCACAGGACGCATTCTAGAATCCTGACAGACCAATGAGCAGTGTGCAGAGGAGCACAGGACGCATTCTAGAATCCTGACAGACCAATGAGCAGTGTGCAGAGGAGCACAGGACGCATTCTAGAATCCTGACAGACCAATGAGCAGTGTGCAGAGGAGCACAGGACGCATTCTAGAATCCTGACAGACCAATGAGCAGTGTGCAGAGGAGCACAGGACGCATTCTAGAATCCTGA
>CM050216.1:38438742-38563742 GCA_027475355.1 Coilia nasus | reverse complement strand
GCCAATGAAAGCCTACCTTATTCCCTCTTGGACAGTACACTGGCAGATGGACTCTGTCAAATCTGTCTTCTGGTGCAGGTCACCTTTTTGGTGCAATTAAAATGTGAAATCAGTATGTTCGCACAAGAGTACGGCCTCACACAGAGAGAGGGTCTCCTCTTCGCTCTGCAGATTCAGCAACACCAGAAGCAGACCTCCTTTCCCTTCCACACCAACTTAATGTCGGTGCATTTGGAGACTGTTAGAGGCTTTTATGCAACCGCGTAATAGTTGGTCTCCTTCACTAAACCCTTTTACACTCTCGCTGGCATACAAGAGGGACGTTTAGTGGAAATAGCCCTCTTCTCTTTCACCGGTCCTAATTAACGAGGAGGCATTTCTATACGTTTATTCTTCATCTCAAGCAAGTCGATGAATCACAACGCTTCAATTAATCTTAAAGTTATTACATTTCATACAGCAGTATTTTGTTATAGAACATGCATAGACTTTTCTGGAAATATTGTGTAAAGTCAGTATGATAGTAGGCTATAGACTAAATCTACTGAGCCAGTGCTATAGCAACACTGCACACAGACACACAGAGTAGCCTCACACACACACAGAGTAGCCTCACACACACACACAGTACACACAGAGTAGCCTCACACACACACAGACACACAGAGTAGCCTCACACACACACAGTACACACAGAGTAGCCTCACACACACACAGACACACAGAGTAGCCTCACACACACACACACACACACAGACAGAGTAGCCTCACACACACACAGACACACAGAGTAGCCTCACACACACACACAGTACACACAGAGTAGCCTCACACACACACACACACACACACACAGACAGAGTAGCCTCACACACACACACAGACAGAGTAGCCTCACACGCACACAGACACACAGAGTGCCCCCCCCCCACACACACACAGACACAGAGTAGCCTCACACACACACACACAGACAGAGTAGCCTCACACACACACAGACACACAGAGTAGCCTCACACACACACAGACACGCAGACAGAGTAGCCTCACACACACAGACACACAGAGTAGCCTCACACACACAGACACACAGAGTAGCCTCACACACACACACACACACACACAGACAGAGTAGCCTCACACACACACACAGACAGAGTAGCCTCACACACACACAGACACACAGAGTGCCCCCCCCACACACACAGACACAGAGTAGCCTCACACACACACACACAGACAGAGTAGCCTCACACACACACAGACACACAGAGTAGCCTCACACACACACGCAGACAGAGTAGCCTCACACACACAGACACACAGAGTAGCCTCACACACACAGACACACAGAGTAGCCTCACACACACACAGACACACAGAGTAGCCTCACACACACACAGTGGTCCAAGGTGAAGGTCATCACTATACCCTGCCACCAGCTCCTCACTTTAACAACTTCATTCAAGTTCTCTCTCAAAATAAGTCAGTATTTCAAGATCAGAAATTGACAAATAACATTCTCCAAACCAAAGTAATGTTTCCAGTGCATCAGATGAATGGCATGACAACATGTGAATTATTTGTTCAGGTCCAGGCTGTCAATAACTGAATTGTTTGTTCAGGCTGTTGGTGATGGTGACAATTTAAAGGCTTAATGAGGAATGAAACTTTAAAGTTTCATTGACATATTTAAGACATTTGTGTGAGACCATCATTTAAGAAATGTGATGAAGGAAAAACAATCAGTTTCTTATTTCTTGGACAGGCACCAAGCATGGGCTACTTACAAAGGAGTTGAAGGACAGAGATGGGTTTAACCCCTAGTAAGTATTTTATGTAGACATTGACTATCTGCTACCAGACCATATCTGATTAGGTTTGGCACGGCTAACCGCTGACTACAACATTTAGATAATCAAAACGAAATTTATAGCCCACAGCTTATGAAGGGGCTCAACAGAGCATTGCATTATTGCCCGAAGCCTATTGGACAGTGGCCTTTTAGAAAACGCTGACCTGCAGAAACACCACTGTTCAGACATTATAGCATCATGCCGCATATGTTTGTGTACAACCTAACTTTTTGAAGTAGTTTACGGAATTTCGAAACACATGGAAGAAAACGCCCCGGCTTTGTTTGGGTAACTATTTCATCAGTCTGACCAGACACTGGATCAAGGCGTAAATACATATATCTGGTTATATCGTCATTTTTTGGAATTTCAACACATTTATTTGTAAGTGCCCTGGAATGATTAAAGTGGGAAACGACTTAACGTGTGAAAAAATGTCCGTTTTACTCTTACATACCTACATGTACTCTTGCACCTACGTTCATGATTGAACAGCTCACACAAGAGAACAATATCGCAAAAATGTTACATTTATTTATTATTAAATAAACTATTTATTTTTAAATGATTTCTGCAATCGCCATCTTGGTCTATTACAGCATAACCTGTACCGACAAGGTGGCAAACTAGAAATGGGATACATCGCAAAAATCAAAGGTATTAAAATAGATGCACCGTACATTTTTGCAAGCTGGCCACACTGTATAGGCCTACATTTATTTCTACACTGAATGCACTGTAAGAATGCTTGAACTAAGTCCTTAATTGGAGAGAACAATTGTGTGACTGTTAATTAAATATAGTCTATATTCTATTTTGTTGTAGGCTAAGTCGACATATGGATGGGAAAGTCACAAAGAAAAACATTGGTAAACTCATTAACTCATCATCCCAATTTACATTAACCATTAAGTCCAGAATTACTAAGCCAAATGCAGTAGTGTTAGTTTTCGGTGTATTTATTTATGTGGGCTAAAATGGACTTAAATGGTTCTGGAATGTCAGTGAGCAGTAGACACACAATACACGAAGTCTAATTCTTGTTGTATTAACGGCACTTCTACCCGAAGGATTCCGAATTGCTGCCTTCAAACTTTGTAAACAGTTACCTATAGGATGTATTTGCATCTTTAATTTTCAGCCAACTAGAACTATTCTCTGACAAAAATGGTGCAAATGCGTGTCTAAATAAGACATGCCAAACAGATCAAATTAGTCAAATCAATCCACTAAAACTGGCATCAGACTTTGGTAAATATATCTGGTTGAAATGATTTTTTCTCCTAAGGCAGATTACGCTTGTCTTGATGTAGCCTATAGGATCTGCCACGCCAAAATGTTTTAGCATCCACGTTTTAGCTAAAGAAATGCTAGCATGTTATTACCTAAGCACATACAGTAATCATTAGACGCAGTTTTTAGAAGGAATTTCTAAAACTAAGATGCCTTTCCTGGTCACTTACCCCTCTAGCATTCTGTTTTTTTGAAGAGCTTATTTCTTTTATTCTCGACTGGACTGTGAGGCGTGAGGTGAACCCAGTTTCCACTGGAGTCATTGTGGACTTGCAAATGGGCAGGAAGTTTAACAATAACACCGTTATGGCATTTCCTGGGTACAGTAGCTGGCGCGCGCCAGTGCAACATGTGCCACGAGGCTAACGCGCAGCAGCGTCACGGCGCTATAAGGCTTGGCATGCATTCAGCCTTGAGCTCGTGCTCCTCGCTGCAACTGTTGATAAGAAGTAGCATCTTCTTCTTCGTCCGACATGTTATACTCTACACATTAGCAAACATAGCCGCAACCTTTCACAATCTATTATCCACTACACTTGCGCAATGTGTCTCAGTGAATGCTTTATGTAGCTTCGCACGCCATCCTCTGATACATGGACGTTTTTTGTTTTCTTCCATGGGTGCGCTATCCTCAGAAGATGAGAGCACATTGTTTGTTTGTGATGACACCGCCGGTGTCAAGACCTTGAACTTGAGCGCATTTGCTCAGGGAGGGAGGGGGCGGGAGGGGCCCCTGTCGCGGGCCTCCTGCGCCGAGGGAGGGAGCCTTCAGGGCGGGCCAGAGTAGACTAGCTATCCGCTTTAAACTTGGCCTTGACCTTCAGAGCCCTGTCTGACCTGCATGTAAAGACTGTCTGGGATGGGTGGGGTGGGGTACTGAGGGAGGGAAGGAGAAGGGGAGAGAAGGAGAGGAAAAGCTTGAGGAGGAGAGGAGGCATGTAGCCTATTTAGAGTTGCGGGTGTGTGTGTGTGTGTGGGGGGGGGGGGGGGGGGGGGGGGGGGGTTGGTTTTTCCCGTAAACATATTCCATGTGCAAATCCCGCGCTAATGAGCGGATTCTCTCTTCTACATTACAGCTGTAAAGATATCCACGCGACATACCGGCTCGTGCATGTATCTTGCCATGTGTGGGTTGGAGTATTCTTGCTTGGCAGTAAGGAGACTGCGAATGAGCTTGTCCTTAGCCAATGTAGTAGCCCGCAACTCATTTACTGACCATTTTCGCCCTACATAAGTCCTATTGTGCAATATTACACCCTATAAACCCAATATATCCTATTATAATATGCAATACCTACCTCACAGTGCAATACTACTGACTACTAGTCTGTATTAAAGCTCATTCGTCACCCCTTAATATAACATAATATAAATATAAATAAATGTATTATTGTATTGTATTATTTGTATGATTATTTGTATACACTCCCTTCTTCCTTGCTCTTTTTGTACTTGACACTTTAATACTTTCATCTCGCACCTGTGTGGCCTTGTAGTTTTGTTTCGTTGTACCGGCAACTGTACGATGACTAAAGTCTTGAAGTTGAAGTCTGTTGTATTTGCTGACTAACATGTGTTTGGGCCGTCCGTGGCTCGTGCATGTTTTTGCACATTTTTGTTTTTTGTGCGGTCGTTATTCAAATTAGGAGTTTCTGTTTTGATGAAAATTATATAATAACAATGAATCATGTTTACATGTAAAAAATAATTTACATTGAGTCTGCATTGTCACCCAGAGCCTACTCTCTTGAATCATTTCGCATTAGTTTCCAGCAGGGTATAACTGCACTGTAAATTCAGTCGCCTCGTACGATTTTGCTATGGAAAGTTTGATGCTGGAATTTAGTTTAATGTGTTCCCTGTCATTTGGTATGATACGGTAAGTTTGAACATACAGTATGGACGAGGCAGAATGTTGAAGGGAAAACTGAAACATCTAAGAAAAGAAGTATTTTTCAGCCGACATTATATTTAACAGGAATATGTCGGTGGCATTGTGCTGTATTGTAAACAATGGACTGTAGTTATACCTATTTTATTCCAGCGCCAAAGGACAGTCGTTTGGTTACAGATCTGGCTTCTCTATAATAAAACGTTTAAAATACTTTGCAGAAACACATGAAATGCCGAGTTATGATTAGCGTTTTATGAAGGTGGTAAATCTCATTTATGCATCTGGCACGGGCTATTATTAGCCGTTAAATGTGCCCGAAACTACTTAAAAATATTCAAAAATGTACAAATCTTATCAAACCAACCTCAAAAAGATATAGAGAACAACAAAACCAGTCGATTGTCTGGTAAAAACAGATATTTTAAAATGCAAGACGTCTCTCCCTGAATTATGGGAGAGGTATGACAGTTTATTTGGTTTAAATAATCCTCTTACTGCATATTAAGGTAAATAAATAGTTCTATTAAACAGAGCACTCAGAAATGATTCAATATTTTCCTTTCATCTTTTTTACTGTGCAGTTGAGAGCTGGCCAGGCACTTTGCCGTGCTCCAGTCAGTCTTAACTGGACAAACTCTCAACAACCACAGACCTCAGAGCTACAAGGAGCTTCTGATTAAGCTGTCCATACAATATAACGCATGATTACATATTTTCTATTGTGATTCTGTTTTTTTATTTCAATATTGCTTTTATGGCCAAGATTATAACCATTTATGTTAATATTCAACCATAGTGCGCATCATCCAACAACTTAGATAAAACTGCGAAGCTGTATGGGTTTAGTCGGTTATGTGACTCACTCATGTCCCTGCATATAATGACGCAAGGCATTGGACATTCTTATTCAAGGTGCGGTGGCGTCGCTTAATGATTTCTAGGGCAATGATTTCTATGGTTCCAGCAGTCTGTGTATTCCTGCACTGTAAATGTACAAATAATGTCTCCATAGTTGAGGATCACGGGGAGCCTAATTGGAAACTCGCAGGTATTTGTGGTTTCACATATTTAGCCGCTTTCTGTTTGTCCCTGCAAAAATCATTTCTGGGACTGAGTCCACGGTCAAGGTTTTTGTGCTGGCTATCACGTGATGAAGATTTTACCCAATGAAAGCGCACCATTTCGGACGGCAGACCGTTGCGTCAATGCGGAGTGGATGTAACCAAGTGTCCCGGACTGGACCTCGGTCTTTACAACAGAATTCTCCGCCCGAATGGTGAACGTGATATGACCACCTCTTTGGTCCTGAATCCTCGCTGGGCGGACACGGTTATGTTTGTATATGAAAACAACTTGGATGAGCTGAATAAGAACATGGAGGGTCTGGTTGGTAGCGGCAATTTCGCAGCCAACCAGTGCAGAAATCTTATGGCTCACTCCGCCTTGGGGGGTCACCCGTCCAGCCTGGTGCACAGCTCTAGCTACTCTGCCGTGGATGTACCTGGATCAGGCTCCAGCGAAGCGGGCAAACAGTGCACACCTTGTCCGGGGGTCCCTCAAGGCTCGTCCACGGGTCCTTTGCCTTATGGCTACTTCGGCAATGGCTATTACCCCTGCAGAATGGGGCGGGGTTCCCTCAAATCCTGCACCCAGCCGAGTGCACTTAGCTATTCTGCTGAGAAATACATGGACACCCCGGTCTCCTCCGAAGAATACCCCAGCAGAGCTAAGGAATTCGCCTTTTACCATGGCTACCCAAGCCCCTACCAGTCCATGGCGAGCTACCTGGACGTGTCGGTGGTGCAGACTTTAGGGACGGGGGAGCCGCGCCATGACACCCTGCTGCCGATGGACAGCTATCAGCCCTGGGCGCTGACCAATGGCTGGGGTGGCCAGATGTACTGTTCCAAGGACCAGGGTCAAGCAGGACATCTGTGGAAATCCGCACTAGCAGGTAAATACAACTCTTTTCTTGTCTTGCTGTTCCCGTTTTTGGATTTAAAATAACAGTTTTACGCACAGTTTTTAGACTTTCAATTATATGTTTTCAACTGCATCTCCTTGTAAAACTACACCGTAAAACTGTTTGTTTTTGTATTTGAAATGTCGTTTGCCGTTAGTTAACCCTGCTACTAAAGCGGGTACTAGACTACCAGTTAAGACTTACAGAGACCCGTTCGTCAGCAGTGTATTGCTACGACATGGGAACACTTCTTTTTAATTCACAAGCATGTTTGGGTTTAGTGGGATGGCGCATTGAAGTCGGAGTCAATTTTAAAATGTGATGTCTTATTTGGGAAGTGTGCGGGAGCTACGGCCTAAAGCACATGAGTTACTTTGTTGTTATTCTTTCCAGATGTAGTGGCTCACCAGCATGACGGCAGCTCTTTCCGCCGCGGCCGAAAGAAGAGAATACCCTACACCAAGGTGCAGCTTAAGGAACTGGAGAAAGAATACGCCGCCAACAAATTCATCACGAAGGACAAGAGGAGAAAGATTTCCGCCGTCACCAACCTGTCCGAGCGGCAGATTACCATCTGGTTTCAGAACAGGAGGGTAAAAGAAAAGAAATTCGTCGCCAAAGTCAAGACCAGCGCGCCATAAACATGGGAGGGACCGGTGACCATTGCGCGTGAGACTCTTTTCTCTTAATGACTTTGGAGAAGTGACGGGGGAAAGTCATGTTGGTGCTCTTTCCAATTTGGGCTTAAATGTGTGTATCGTTGCCCAGGCAGTCGCTTTGTAGAGTATCCCAGAGAAGAAGGAGTGGATTATGGGAAAAAGCAAAACCTGTAAAGACTATGCCGAGGCCTGTACATACAGCACGTGCCTGCTCTGATGTATGACAATAATGTTCTCTTGCTTCTTAAAATTGTGCTTTTCCATGTATTTTACCGCATTTAAATGTCACGTATGTCTGTGTTGTTGCTATTATTGTTGCAGTAGTGTAGAAAAAATATATTGTGCTCTGAATAATAATAATCCTAATCTATACTGTTTGTAACGCCTGTAAGACAGTATGACACTATTACGCAATGTATAATAAATTGCTTAATCTAAAAAAACGTTATGTATTGAGTTTAAAAAGGTTTTTAGACCAGTAATGAAGGCAGTGTATATATAAACATATCAAAAGGCCTATCATGCAGCAGGCTTAATGCAGGAATCATTTGATGGGTGTATGCTGTAGGCCAACAATCCTCTCTGCAGTCTATATGTATGTAGCCTATAAACGTATGTACGCATGAAAACCAACACATGTATTTTTACAGAGAAAACCGTAAAGCACTAATTTGAGTTGCTAAATTAATTCACATAATTTTAACTTTCAAAACAATGCTAGACGTATACCTGTTAATTAGTCCGAATATCTTTTACACGTGAACACTGCAGCATTCGCATTTTCTGTTAAAATGATTTTAAGTAAGCCATATTGTCTGTTTTAGAATAATAAAATGTCATACTGATGTAACTCGTGCGCTTCTCTGACCAGCACAGTTTGCTACTCTTTTGGCCTTTTTCATAGTGTGCTTTTAGGTACACAGTAGAGTTAAGTAGGCTACATTATTTGGAAATGAACTGCCACAATATTTTAAAAACATGTAAGAAATGTAATATTCTGCATTTTCTTACTGAAATGCTTGTGATGTTCTCCTTTCATTTTGGCGCTGTCCCTGATAAGCTTGCGTTGGCGTGAAGCGTTGAAATTGTTAAGTAAGCCTGAGACAGATTCACTAAGCGAGCCCTTAAACTTGACCTTGACAGTCACGTGCTATCAGGACGACCGGAGACTTTTGTCTCGCCAAAGCTATGAAAATGCCAGCGTGCTTGGCTCTACACACACACACACACACACACCGCTTCTTTTAAAATTGGGCATCACACTACTCACTTCAATCGCATCCGCTTCATTAAACAAAACACCTTTTAATTTAACTTTGAAGACGATAAAATCTAGCTTCTACGACAACATCGCACATAAACTTGTGCTTTACTTTTGCTCTGAATGGCGCCTTGGGCCTTAAGCTGAAAAGGATGAAATCTCTTCTCCGAAAGAACTTTATTCCGGAGAACAGATTTACACACGATGATCTCCTTTATAGTGCTTTTGAGGCGTGATTTACGTATGTGTCCGTGTCGGAGCACTTTAATTGTCGGAAAGTAAGCAGAGCTGCTGGGTGCTTCTGCTGCACCGTGCACTTAGCGCCGTTCTAGATTAGCTCGGGTGAAAAAGGTCTGTCGTTACT
This sequence comes from Coilia nasus, assembly GCA_027475355.1. Taxonomy (NCBI): domain Eukaryota; kingdom Metazoa; phylum Chordata; class Actinopteri; order Clupeiformes; family Engraulidae; genus Coilia; species Coilia nasus. Next base: position 38,554,452 of record CM050216.1, on the reverse strand, counting down.
CAGGCCCTTCACATCATCACCTTCGGATCTGCTCGCGCCCTTATCTTCCCGCCGCTCTCTCGTGTGGCAGATGTTTGGCATTCGCTGGGTGAAAAAGTAAACACCCAACAATAGTATATATGTTAGAGTTGTGGCTGCATTGGAAGCTGAATCGGCAACAAATCGCAGGAAACATTTCAAGCGCTAAGAGAAATAACGAAAGGTTGTCTTCCTGTAAAACACACAATTGACAAGGGTTGACACCGCCGCCCAGTGTTAATCTTACTCAGTTCAGCTAAAATTAAATCGTGACAAATCTGACTCAAGCTAAATCAGTGACGTGGGCCTGTTTATGCACAGGTTTATGTAGGGCCCACGCATAGTTGGCTGGGGTTACCATTGCGGCGAGGGCGTTAGCTCGCAGGCTCACACACTGATCCTGGCACAGGTTTCCCAGGCGCAGACTTCTCACCATAACAGACTCTAACCAGGGCAGACGGCAACCAGTGCAGCTGACGCGCAAATCCCAAACACTACAGTTTTCAAGAACAGGCGTTGAAACTACATTTAAGATGCGTGGATTTTGCATTTTTTGCCTGATCTCGGCTTTTAATGAGGGTAATTCCCTCAGTAGTATCATGTTTACATCAGGGCAATTAAGGATTCGTGCCCCCCTGCACGTATGTGTTGGCATGAAACCGCTAAACAGGTGCATTAATCTGTGTACTGTATGTAGACTATTAAGTCTGCGTCAAATTCAGCCTGCATCAACTATGCAATAAAATAATGTATAACAAATATCGCCAATGATTATTAGACTTGTGGAAGGGACAGCTGCTGAACATGAGGGTTTGTTAAATTGCCGCGTTTTTCTCTTTGATCCGAGATAGGCCCAGGTCGGTGTTTGGAGACAGAGAAGGCTCGTCGCCAAACTTCAGTGCAGACCAGACCTGCACCTAGCAGACAAGATGATGCCATAAAGCTCCAATAGTCTTCCTTCCACTTGTAGTTAACATTGAACTTGACAAAAGCATTTTAACAAACGGCGCGTCTGCTCCGTGTTTACACTGGGATTTAATGGTGGTCTCTCGGCCTCCATAGAAAAGGCACAATATAGGAATCAACCACGGAGGTCGTCTACCTTCGCCCGTACAATAAATCTGCCATGTCTTCTTAACCCAAAAAAGCAAAAGCAGTTTTACCAGCTCCACTTTGACATTATAGCGGAATAACTGTTTTAAATTGTCATTGGAAAATGTATGGATTTCAGACAACTCGCATCTTTACAATTGAGTAGCCTATGGGTGGCTAGAGTCTTGAAGGCAAAGGACAGTTTTTACATTTTACATTTTAGGTGATTGACAGACCCAGGCGCATTAAAACAAAAATATCACAAATACAACCGCGTCCTTCGCTACAGTATTTGCCTATGTTGTGTTTAACTGAGCCTCAACGTGAAAAGAGTTAGACCTACTTCACTCACACTTATGTTGAAGATGAATTTAAATAAATTTTTTATAAATTGCATTATTCCGGTGCTTCTGTGGACGTCCGTCAGCTGTGCGCAGAAGCTTCAGCAAAGAAAATCCGTGCGCCAAGTAGCCTATTAGATCACGAGCTTTAAAATTAAATATAATACGAGCAAGCTGGACGCCTGCATAGAGAATGTTTTTTGAACATTTGATACTGTCGAGGGTTGACGGTTTAAATGTACGTTTGGCCACAGATTGGATTGGAGCACGTAGCCTGAATTCCGGTATGTATGTATGCATATGTCCTGCTGTACAAGATACAACTATATTTATTTATCACATGCATAGACATACTGGGTAGAGTGTTACTGTTCACTAAGACCTTCCCAGTTCACTTGGACACGAAGACTCTAACCTCAAAATTGTGACTGTCTTCTGGTGAAATTCGCAGAAAGATTGCGGTGTGTATGTTGTATATATGGGACCCTCGAAAATGCAACCATTCCTGGAATAAAGGACTGGACTGTTCGGACAGAAAGGGCCAGTGGTATTTTAACCAAGCGCAATGACACAGCTTGTGTTTGGTGTTTAACCCCGAGCAACCTCGCTCTGCAGTACAAGATCCCGTATCTGCGAATCGCAAAGCCTCTCCATATATTTACGTTTCATTCAGGGCTGTTCATGATGCCATTCCAAAGTTTAGTACTAATAGCTGACGCCTTACACACCCCAGAGAGGGATTTGCGCCTGTAGTGGAGCCTAGTCCATTTGCGCCATTAAGAAACTTGGGCATTCTGTTCCTGTGCCCGATGCCCACGCAAAGACGCGACCATTGGAGGATCCTCTCTCGGCTCGGTTAGAGAGTTGGTCAGCCTGGTCAGAGGAATGTCGGTCCTCCTGGTCTTTCAAGTTCATGTCCAGCTACCCCCCCCCCTTCTCCACCCCCAGGGTCCCGTACACCTCCCCCACTCTGGCCATTCCTCCCCCACGTCTGCATTTCGGACTGTCCTTTGTTACCCGGAGGACTTTGCTGTTGAACTTGAGACATCTTGTAAACAGTAAGTAGTCTGGGCCTTGTCTGGACGAACGGAGGTGGTCAATGGAGATGTGGCGTGAAGTGGAGATTCTCTATACAGGAAAACGGGGAAACGACTTTACACACACACACACACACACACACACACACACACACACACACACACACACACACACACACACACACACACACACACACGCGACCCCCAGCGTTGTTGCTAACAGGCAGTGAGTCAACATTAACAGAACCGCGTAGGCTAGTAATTGACCAGACAACTAAGCAAAATACCAGCAATACTGTTGGATGTCCACCACTGAACCGATGTCTGCTCTTTAATGTTAAAACGGGGCTTGCACGTGCACATTCCTTTGCGCATGACGCGTTTGATGAATTTGTCAGTTGTCTTGTAGTCGTACTGTCGAGAGAGAGAGAGAGAGAGAGAGAGAGAGAGAGAGAGAGAGAGAGAGAGAGAGAGAGAGAGAGAGAGAGCGAGAGAGATTACAAGGTGGAGAGTTTTCCAGGGTGCTCTTTTATCCACACTAATCGGTAGGCACAGAACCAAAACAGGTTTATCCGTCTAAGCTGATACTGGCTATTTTAATTTAGTAGATGTGCTTTTTTCAATATATGCAAGGGCTATTACACACAACATACACCGTCTTGTAATAATAATAATAATAATCATAATAATAATAATGGCTCATGCAAGCATGTACAAATGTAAGTTTCTGTTTAACACAGGTACTACATTTGGGTTTAGTAGTTACCAGGTTTTGTGTAGTTATTTAGCCATCTGGCCGTAAACAAATTTGCTAAATGATCTCTAATAATAAAGGCACTATCACTGCACACAGGAATAGTAATGTCGTACGGATTGCAATATATATTGAGCAGAAATTACAGTTAATTTGCAATGTCTTAAAAAATCTGGCATAATATTTTAAATAGGCCTATATATTAATATGTCGCTTGATTCTCCTGCAGAATAAAACAATGAACTTACTAATCGGTAACAGTCATGTAAGTCATATAATCGAGTCAATAATCGAGATGTATTTTTCTGGATTGTTTTGACGAAGTGTATATACTTCAGATTGTATTTATGCAACTAAAAGGAACACGACAACAAAAAGTCATAGATATCTAGATATAGGCGTAATAATGATGTGATATAGGCTAATTGTCCAAAAGCTATTATAGCGCACATATTTTTACGTGAAACAACACTTTCTTTTAGAGGTCTTTAATTTTGCTTTTTTTCAAACAATACAGTAAGCAACACAACGAATAATTGACATGGAATTTATATGGAATTCAATTTCACTATTTCAATTTCAATATTTGAAAGTATTCCTAAATTCACACTCAACTTTATTAAATAGCCTACGTCTTTTAATAATAATAAAAAGTAGAAGTATAAATACATACATATAAATAAAAAAGTCAGAAGAAACGAAATAAAATATTGTACTCCACAAATATCTCTCACTCAGCTTTTTTACAGTTTACAAACACGGGATAGGCTTTTGAAGGGTGACCACTGCCTCGCCTGTGATATTCCGACACACCCGAGATTTTACCTATGCCAGATTAGGCCTTATGTCACTGTTTCGCCTTCAGAGGAAATGCAAAAGTTGTTCGGGGATACTACCAGACTGATTTTAGTCCACGCTTTCCTCATGAATGTGAAAAAACAAGGATGCTGGGTGATCTACTACATCCATGACATGCAGATGCACTATAATTAAGTTTAGCTACGCCACCCAGCACCAAAATCAAGAAAAGAAAGGTAATAAGAAGTGAGAAATGCGTTTGTTATGATGGCTTTGAGAACTAAATCCGCACTAAAGTGTATACGAGTTACTTAAGTCGTTCAGCTCACCTGCAAGCTGTAAGATAATTGTTGTCCATGTTTGGTCGTCGACATAAAGAATTCGAGTTACGATCGCGTTTTATTTTACTTTGGGCAACATTTCTTTAATGATTTACCAATGTTGAATCGTGTGGAAAATGAGAAACAGCGGGATAGTGTAGTGTTGACAAACAGAAACAAGTGTTGGGAAGGTTCCCGCGCGCTAATGAGCTCCGGCCCACCCGCGCGCAATGGCAGGACATCATAACAGCAGAGAGGAATGTGCCCGGTGCTCTCGAGCTGAGATCAACATAACTTTAAGAGTGCCGCAGTAAAATAACCGAAAGTATTGGCATGCAACACACAACTCATGTGTGAAATTTTACAGGGCACTACAATTATGTTGACCTTATAAAGGCGAGTTGTTTTTGGAAAGAATGGAGACCTGATGATATGCGGGTTCTTATTTGGACGGCATTTTATTCATTTACACACTGATCTTCAATAGCACGATGCTTAATGATGCTAATAACTGACTGATTCAGCTGCTCACGGACAGTCGGCTCAGTGTGTAGCGGGGTTTGCGCATAAGTTAGGCCTGTAGCCTACTTGTGTTTCAGACAAGTCAAGTATCGTTCCCTCAAACTTTTGTCGTATGTTTAAGTCGAGTTAAAATGAGTACAGACTAGGGTTGTACAAACTTCTGAATTGAATTGAGACTGAGCCCTAAATTCCAATTCAATTTTTGAATTTGAATTGAGCTTGCAAACAGGAAGCCGAATTGCATGAAATTCAATATATATATCAATATATATTATTACATGTATTTCATACATAAATTGTTGTATGGAATTTATGTACACAATACTTTATTATAGTAAATAGACTTTGTTTTACCACAAATTAACATTTAAAAACATGCTCTGTAAAACTACTCATTATAATTTGTAATAACTTTCAGATTGTGGAAAATGATAGGACAGCACTTCATTTCCCAGAATGCTAATTACTCAACATTAAGGGAATGTATGCCTAACGTATGTTAGCGTCTGTACTGCATTCATCAAATTTGGGATGTAATCATACCTATTTGGAAGAAAAATGTATGTTAAAGGTATCGCATTCTAACTGAATTTCTCTGAATTGAATTCCTCCTCCTGTAATTCCAATTCAGTTCAACATCCTGTGGGGTGGATCCAATTCAAATTCATTCATTGCACTGAATTCAATTCTGAAATTGTGAATGTTGCACTACCCTTGTAGAGACTGAAATGTGTTCCTCTGGCCCGGTGGTTGTTGCAGTGAACATCTGGGTGAATGGTGTGTATGGTGCTGCAGTAAAAGCAGGCGAATGTTTAGCGGCCGCGCAGGAGCCGCTGGCACTGGCGGAATGCGCTCCAGATGTGTCCAGGCGGAGCGCCTTACGTACCTCAGTGCCCTCTGCGGGCCGGGGGCGAGCTAAACATCCAGCCCCAATTGACCTCCATCACGTTTGCTAACGCCGATGCCCAATTCCGGACGCCAGTAAATGTGAATGTTTCTGTCATCACGTGGGTGGCTTATCAACACCTCTCGTCACGCAGGCCTCTGACAGGCACCGTCCAGGCACAGGCAGCAGTGTTGACACCAGGTGTGGGGGGACGAGGGCCACATTGGAGACATGGCGACCGCACCGCCCGCAGCAGCACACATTTGCAGAGTGTATGACGGCAGGTGAAGATGTGGGGATTTTATGCATGGGCTACATGCACCAGAACATGGCCACAGTTAGCTGCTGAGGAACGATGCACCCATTAGCCCCAGTGTGTCCCATCTAGTGGCGTGCCTTTGGTGTGGACCTCATTTAACAAGGCCAAAGGCAAAAGCAACACATCTCATCCAGTATTTGAAAGCAACATCAAATGTCTATGACAAAGTTGAAGCCCGGCAGTCATACATTGTTTATCTGTGACAATTGTCCATTTTAGAATAATTGTGTTTTCACAGTATTTTAGGATGCAAAGTTATTTTTCCGAATGTCAAGCTTTAAATTGTGCTGAATTATGTGCAAATGGTAAATGCAAGGGGCCTATAAGTGTGCTTTGAAACACAGACGGGAAGCTTTGTTGCTACATGACCTTCGCTATTTCTGCTGAAGAGAACATGGATGCCTGCGGATGTGTACAACAGCAGTCCCAGAATGAGGTGGGAATTTTAGATGCAATTCAAAAGAATACAGGCAATGGGTAACCCGAGTTCTGCAATAAAATTCGGTATACTGGTGTGTTAAATATAATTCTCTCGTTGGATGTGAAATGAACATATTCAACCCTTTCTTATACTGATGTGTGGAAGTGTCTTTGTCGCCACCAGCTGTCCATTAGCTATCATTGCAAGAGGGAGCTTGAATCTGAAAAAATCTAAATTTGAGGTAATAACTAAAGACAGGCTGCCATGTTTTATTTTTTGCTGCCTGAAAAGGCATTTGTCAAAGGCGATAAGCGATTCTAAGGTAGCAATAAGAACACAAAAGGAAGAATAGTTTATCTCGGAAAGAGAATTCGGGATGGTGTGACCTTCAGGGACGTGCAAGGTCAGTGCGGATCTCCAAGCAAGAGCACTGATTTGAAGGCGACCCGTGGTTTTTACGATGCCGAAAAGCCTGCAGTGCCTTGGTGACAGCATCAGCTCCTCATCTTTACAGGAAGTTCCTTTATTGAATTGTTCTCGCTCTGATAGGCACCCCGGACACAGAGCGTGTGGTTCCTGGCCTAATTGTCTGTTGGCGGCTGTAAAAAGTCGCTGCAATACACAACTATAAAAGACTTCACCCATGTCCAGTGATAAAGCCTGACTGCCCAGTCTCACAGAGAAAGGAAAATGGAGTTTGAGAGGCTCTGGAACTGGCCCACCCTTTCATATCGCCTGCAGTTGGAGAGTGCTGATGGGCTTTTTATTTTTGCTTGATTATTGTGGTCACTGTTTTATATGAATTCCTTACATTTTTGACATCATATCTATCTTTAAGAAAACTACTACTTGGACTTTCAAGAATTAATTTTCTAATTATCCACTGCATCCAGCAACTAATCAATTATTTATAAATGTTCATAAATGTGTAAAATAGGCATTTGACCTGTGACCTCTTCAACAATGGTGTGTCTGACCTACACTGGCAGGCACACCAAACATGAATCATGTACATTTGTCTGTTTAGCATTTTTCTTCTCAGTTTTATCAGTGGGTGTCGGACCCACCATGTCAGGTTTGCTGTACTTTCAGCGTGTAGCAATCAGGCTAACTGCTAACCTGCTCTACCTGCCACTCCCTGCCCATCCCATTAGACCAGCCCGTAGAAGGGACCAGGGCTGGCTGTTACAGGGCAGCAGGGTTACAGGACTGGTTGTTACGTTTTTCAAATGTGAGCTTTTTCATCTGGCTCAGAGACTAGAATCCTGCAGGCATTTCAAGTCGGGGTGTTTTAAAATGTGATGTTACCCCTGTCTCGTCCAGAAGGCAGAATGACATGTCTATTAGTTTTTTTCATTATCAGCATTACGAAGTACGAGTTACTTCCTGAGTCACTGGCAGTCATTCAGTATGAGGAAACAAGGTGTGCAACGAGCATAAACGGAATATGTTTTGTGTAATGTATTCGTGTTTGTTTTTCTTCCATTGTTGCTCTGAGAAAGTCGGGCTCTTAGCCGAGAGTCCTGTACACCGAAGAGCTAAAGCAGTCTCCTAACAACCAGCACAGAAAAACATTTATATGAACACACAATGGTTATAATTTTATTACGTTCATTGTGTTTAAAATGGACAATAATATCACAGAAAGCCTATAGAGAAACTTTGTAGCATGGATATAGTGTATATACATATCTCAGTTCAATCCTAACGTGCTTCAATGGCATGACAAATACTTGAACATTTGTACCAAAGCAGTCACAGATAAAACACAGAGATACCATACCGCACACATCAAAGTCAAAGTCAAAGTTTGATGGTGTGGTATGGTTGTGTACGGTGTGGCATTGTGTGTTCATATAAATGTTTTTCTGTGCTGGTTGTTAGGAGACTGCTTTAGCTCTTCGGTGTACAGGACTCTCGGCTCAGAGCCCGACTTTCTCAGATAAAACACAGAGATACCATACCGCACACATGCAGACATAATGACGGCGATATATGGGCACATGTGTTAAATCTGTGCATAAACTGGAACATATATTCATAGTTTAATGATCACTGAAAATTAGTATCCTTTTTTTCCCTTTTTTGCAAGTTGGCAGGTTTGGTAAAGCAGCAAATTTAGGGTGTTTTTCTTCAATTTTAAAAAGTAGACTTCTCTCTCTCTCTCGCTCTCCCTGTCTCTCGCTCGCAGCTCTCTCTCTCTCTCTCTCGCTCTCTCTCTTTGCCAAACAGCTTCAAACGGCTTCAGCAAATGGCAATTTCCCTTTGTTGTACAACAGTGCCATCTGTTGGCCAAGATGTGTCATAACATGCAGAATCCAGTAAAAGGTTGTAGCATGCACATACAATATGACATTGTTCGTTTTCATTAGCAAATCGTTAAAAAATAAGCATTGTATTTGCAATTAGTTAATGCAGAAATTACTTCAAGTGCCACTGGATTTTGGGATTTGGATTTAGGGTTAGGGTTTGGTTTTTCCTCTTCATGAAAAGGTCTTTATAAATAAAATGTATCATCATCAGTAGCATTATTATTGTTGTTGTTATTATTATTGGTAGTAGTACTAGGACTGATTAATCTGATATGTAGAAACATGCGCCACAGTGGGGATATGTGCAGTCATTCCAATGGGAATATGCACCACAGTGGGGATTTGTGCAGTCATTCCAATGGGAATATGCACCACAGTGGGGATTTGTGCAGTCATTCCAATGGGAATATGCACCACAGTGGCATTGGTGGAGTAGTACAGACTGGAGCATTTTAAGCATTACTGTCATATGTGGCCATCTCACTTTTATTTGTGAAAGCTAATAAAATTTGGAGCATATACAGTGTGCAGATCTTTATTCTTTTTTCTAGTCTGCTTTGTTTGTATCTGGCTTCTAAATGACTCCAACATCTAGCAGATATTGGACACATGTATGCTATTATTGCTGTAGTTGGTGGTGTTGCTATATTAATACTAATGCCGTGCACAGAGGGCCACATGTCAGTGCTGGGCTGTTAGGATGATCCCAAGTGTGCCTCCCCTCACCGTGCCACTGGTTAACAGGGTTGCCGTCAGCTGTGTATTCCTGCCACACCATGGCAGCATGTAAACATCAGTCACATGGTATCAGTGACACAGATTTTAAATGGCCTACGCCACATATTTTGTGAGCCGTTTCCAGAAGCATGTTTCTTCCCCAATGATTTAGTGATTGAGTGGATGCAGGTTTGAGTCAGACACATCAGCAGTTTATCAGATGTAATCTCCACTGGCAACTTGGAGAACACAGAGCGACACCAACAGAGGAAAAAAGAGAATTGGCAAATAAGAAAGAGAGAGAAAGAGATGAACCTATGTAATTATTTTAAATGATGGCAGTAATCGATAATCACTACATCATCTATAAGGGTTACATCACAACAGTTCAGAAAAGTAAACCAAAGTCATTAAAAAACTACAACCCCCCCCCCCCCCCCCACACACACACACACAGATAGACCCCTCTTCCCTTCCAAAGTCATCTTTAGACAGAAGTTTTAAAAGTAAAGTCCCTGCAGCATTAATAAGGACCTTTGCTTTGCTGTGCCATACGTCTTTAAGTCTGTTTTCCTGTGTGCTGCCCTGTGTGCTGTTGGTGTCTTTGTGAATCAGACTAGCGCGCCCAGACCTCATCCGAGCCCTCGGCCCAACCCCTCTTTCAGCGTAGAGCTTCACATCAGATGTTAAAGTTTGGCCACCTCATCCATTTGTGCTGTGACGTTAGCCGCGCTGTGATGTTAGCTGCGCGCAGCCGTGCTGGAAACCGCTTGCTTGCTGAGCAATGGCGGGGAAAGAACGGGGGAAGAAAATAGCACACATTAACAGCGGCAGCGTTTGGCTAGCGTGGGCCAAAATGAGAAACAGATTGCTAGAAAGTCTCCCATAAAACCTAATGTGATGTCAATGTGTTCAGTGTGTGGGGACAAGCATGAGAGCCAGAGGGATTGTGCTTGTGTGTTCAGTGTTTGAAGGCAAGCATGAGAGCCAGAGGGATTGTGCTTGTGTGTTCAGTGTTTGAAGGCAAGCATGAGAGCCAGAGGGATTGTGCTTGTGTGTTCAGTGTTTGAAGGCAAGCATGAGAGCCAGAGGGATTGTGCTTGTGTGTTCAGTGTGTGGGGAAAAGCATGAGAGCCAGAGGGATTGTGCTTGTGTGTTCAGTGTTTGAAGGCAAGCATGAGAGCCAGAGGGATTGTGCTTGTGTGTTCAGTGTGTGGGGAAAAACATGAGAGCCAGAGGGATTGTGCTTGTGTGTTCAGTGTGTGGGGAAAAACATGAGAGCCAGAGGGATTGTGCTTGTGTGTTCAGTGTTTGAAGGCAAGCATGAGAGCCAGAGGGATTGTGCTTGTGTGTTCAGTGTGTGGGGAAAAACATGAGAGCCAGAGGGATTGTGCTTGTGTGTTCAGTGTGTGGGGACAAGCATGAGAGCCAGAGGGATTGTGCTTGTTACATTTGCACTAACACCACGCTGCTGTGTATTGTGTTTGCCTTTGTTTTGTTCAGGAATTGTGTTATTGCTTTAAACTCAGTGGAGGTGTTCTAAACACACTAATGTTAGCTGAGAGTTAACGGTGTTGTCTTGTGGTGCTGGTGTGTGTGATGTAGATGGTGTGTGGTGCTGGTGTGTGTGATGTAGGAGATTGTGTGTGGTGCTGGTGTGTGGTGCTGGTGTGTGTGTAGTGTAGATGGTGTGTGGTGCTGGTGTGTGTAGTGTAGATTGTGTGTGATGCTGGTGTGTGTAATGTAGGACATGGTGTGTGGTGCTGGTGTGTGTGATGTAGATTGTGTGTGGTGCTGGTGTGTGTGATGTAGATTGTGTGTGGTGCTGGTGTGTGTGATGTAGGAGATTGTGTGCGGTGCTGGTGTGTGTGATGTAGATGGTGTGTGGTGCTGGTGTGTGTGATTTAGATTGTGTGTGTTGCTGGTGTGTGTGGTGCTGGTGTGTGTAGTGTAGATGGTGTGTGGTGCTGGTGTGTGTAGTGTAGATGGTGTGTGGTGCTTTTGTGTGTGATGTAGATGGTGTGTGGTGCTTTTGTGTGTGATGTAGATGGTGTGTGGTGCTGGTGTGTGTAATGTAGGAGATGGTGTGTGGTGCTGGTGTGTGTGATGTAGATTGTGTGTGGTGCTGGTGTGTGTGATGTAGATTGTGTGTGGTGCTGCTGTGTGTAATGTAGGAGATGGTGTGTGGTGCTGGTGTGTGTAATGTAGGAGATGGTGTGTGGTGCTGGTGTGTGTAGTGTAAGAAATGGTGTTTGGAGTCGGAGTCCTGTGGGGAAGTGTGGCGTGAGGGGCTGGCTATGCTAAGAGGGATGGGCGTGGACAGGCAGTGGCTGTGCTAAGCAGGATGTGAGGGGCTGGCTATGCTAAGAGGGAGGGACTGGCTATGCTAAGAGGGGATGGCTATGCTAATAGGGGATGGCTATGCTAAGAGGGAGGGGCTGGCTATGCAAAGAGGGAGAGGCTGGCTATGGTAAGAGGGAGGGGCTGGCTATGCTAAGAGGGACTGGCTATGCTAAGAGGGGATGGCTATGCTAAGAGGGAGAGGCTGGCTATGCTAAGAGGGGTGGCTATGCTAAGAGGGAGGGGTTGGCTGTGCTAAGAGGGATGGCTATGCTAAGAGGGAGGGGCTGGCTATGCTAAGAGGGAGGGGCTGGCTATGCTAAGAGGGGTTGGCTATGCTAAGAGGGATGGCTATGCTAAGAGGGCTGGCTATGCTAAGAGGGTGGGCTATGCTAAGAAGGAGGGATGCTATGCTAACAGGGATGGTTGGCTATGCTAAGAGGGAGGGATGGCTATGCTAACAGGGATGGTTGGCTATGCTAAGAGGGATGGCTATGCTAACAGGGATGGATGGCTATGCTAAGAAGGGCTGGCTATGCTAAGAGGAGGGGATGGCTATGCTAACAGGGATGGCTATGCTAAGAGGGAGGGATGGCTATGCTAAGAGGGATGGCTTTGCTAACAGGGATGGATGGCTATGCTAAGAGGGATGGGATGGCTATGGGCTATGCTAAGAGGGATGGCTATGCTAAGAAGGAGGGATGGCTATGCTAAGAGGGAGGGCTGGCTATGCTAAGAAGGAGGGATGGCTATGCTAAGAGGGCTGGCTATGCTAAGAGGGCTGGCTATGCTAAGAGGGATGGTTGGCTATGCTAAGAGGGAGGGGCATGGACAGACAGTGGGTATAATGGGCAAAGTGGGCAAAATGGGCATAATGGGCATGGGCAGGCGATGCTAACTCACATTTGAGTTCGTGCCCACACGCTCTCCTCAGCCCTGCCCCCCCCCCCCCCCGGCCGTGTCTCGCTGACGTCTGAACCAGTCTCGCTGACGTCTGGCCCAGTCTCGCTGACGTCTGGCCCTGTCTCGCTGACGTCTGAACCAGTCTCGCTGACGTCTGGCCCAGTCTCGCTGACGTCTGGCCCTGTCTCGCTGACGTCTGAACCAGTCTCGCTCACGTCTGGCCCAGTCTCGCTCACGTTTGGCTCTGCCCGCCTGAGTTATGATCACACACACAGGCCAGCAGCTGTCGCTCTGCAGGTGTGGTTTCTCTATCACTCTCTCTCTCTCTCTCTCTCTCTTTTTCCCTGTCTGTCTGTCTTTCACTTTCTGTCTCCTTCTGCCCTGGGGTCACTGGGTTGCATGTACATGTCTACATGAAGAGAGAGAGAGAGAGAGAGAGAGAGAGAGAGAGAGAGAGAGAGAGCTGTGTTTCTCCCCCTCCCCCTCCCTCTCTCTGTGTCTGCATGTGGCTTTGCACACGCTACCCAGGCCCCCTAAATCCTGGCATGCTGAGGGACTAGGAAGGTGTGAAATCAGCTCCCACATTCTCCACACTGGGGGCAACCGTGACCATGACACATTCCCATCCCCACATAGAGCCCCATCGGGGCCGCACACAGGCACCACGGCCATGACTGAGCCTGATTCCCACACAACCCCCATCAGGGCAGCACTCTGGCACCATGACTGAGTCCCTCCCCACACACCACCCATCAGGGCAGCACTCTGGCACCATGACTGAGGCCCATCCCCACACCACCCATCAGGGCAGCACTCTGGCACCATGACTGAGGCCCATCCCCACACTACCCATCAGGGCAGCACTCTGGGGGCAACCACGGCCATGACTGAGTCCCATCCCGACAGAGCCCCCATCCAATCTGTGTGTATGTTTTCAACAGACATTAAACGTAATAGTTTATTTTGCACATTGTGTTCATCTTCACTAGTGACAAATTTATTCATAAAACCATAAAATTCCAAAAGTTTCACATACTTTTAATCCCAATTGTACATAAGCAGGCAGTAGGCTTGTTGCCCCCCTGATGCTGTTTCCTGTCTGTGTAAGAGACAATCCCTGCGTCCGAAACCTTAGTAGGCACTGCGTTCTATGCAGTGCTTACCACTCGACCGTTACAGTAGTAGCTTCTACGTAGCAAAGTAGCCAGTAGCAGGTACAATTCGGACGTACTACGACATCGCCATCTTACCCGTCCTCTGACCCGGATGTTTACATTAACGTCATGCTTTTGCCAGCTTGTAGTAAACGGTTAGCTGCATTTTATCAGATAACCTCAACATTTATGTGCATTTGTGACGTGAACAACTATTTACATGCCTTTTATTTACTGAAGTGCACATTTGTACACTGTCAGACAACCGACCGGAGTCTCAGCCATCTTGGTTACTTTTAATGAGCGGGAAGTTTTTGGTTCTTCTTCTACGGTTTTCAACCTCCCGGTGACTTCTGGGATAGCGTAGTGTAGTTCGCTTGCACACTGCAAAATACTACCAGAAATAGCAAGCCATCCGGGTACTTTTGGCCCGGCTTCACCTACTACTGAAAGCTTACTAAGGTATTCGGATGTTCTAGGTTGTGGCTTCCTCATTTTTGGCTACTATGCAGGCGGCTAGTAAGGGTATTCGGATGCAGGGTCTGTGTCCCATCTATGCCCCATTTTAAGCAGGCAGTAGGCTTGTTACTCTCTGATGCTGTTTCCTGTCTGTGTAAGAGGCTCTGTGTCCCATCTATGCCCCCTTTTAAGCAGGCAGTAGGCTTGTTGATGCTGTTTCCTGTCTGTGTAAGAGGCTCTGTGTCCCATCTATGCCCCCTTTTAAGCAGGCAGTAGGCTTGTTGATGCCGTTTCCTGTCTCTATGAGGTTCTGTGTCCCATCTATGCCTCCTTTTAAGCAGGCAGTAGGCTTGTTGATGCTGTTTCCTGTCTCTATGAGGTTCTGTGTCCCATCTATGCCCTCCTTGTGCTGACTGAGTTCATCAGTAGCACTCCTGAGCAACTGCACGTAGCGTATGACAACGCTGCTGAGTGGGAGTGGCCTGGGACATGTAGCTTCGCTATGAGGTGGTGCTCTTCGGCCAAGTGCTCCATCAAGTTCAGACTTCATAGACACCAAGGCAGCCATCTGGTGAAGGAGCTAGCATGCCTGTATTGTGTGACATGATTACAACAAGTGCTTGGATGTGTTTGGGCTGGAAGCCTTCTCCAGGAAATAAAGAATCTGACTCGTGAGACAAGTCTGCCGGCCGAAATGCGTAATGTTAAAATGCTTCTAGCTCAAGACTATGCCCGTTTATTCACAGGATTCCTTTTGAAAAAGCTGGAGTTTCAGTGCAACTACCGATAGGGGGAGTAACTTGAAAAAAATGATTTTGTGACTGTGATGGCGCCAGGCTTTTCACACGCACGCGTCACACGTCAAAGTCCAGACCCCGTCACCTGGCATGTGTTCAGGAGCGCGCACCAACACGTGCTCCGATGTGTAGCCTCAGCTCTAAGGGGGGAGGGGTTGTCAAAGAAGACCACCCTGTGCAAGGAGATCTGTCATACCCCCTTTTAGCCCAGACGCCGGGCCTTAAATACGAGCGCGATGAAAAGCAGGGTGATATCCCAGAAAGAAGCTGATACTGGACCACATCCAAACGCTTGGCTACAAGAGTCCTAAAGTGTCAAAGTGTGCGGGCAGCTGAGCAGGACAGGAGAAACATGTGGCTGAGCCAGACTGCAGAAGGAGGAGTCATAGTTATGCACAATGCTGGATGCAGTGCATATAAGGAATGAATGAATTTTACACTTTCCTTGGCATTTCAGACACTTTATAAATAAGCTGTGGAGGCTCACTTTATCTAGTCAGGGAAAAGCACTGGCTGTACAATTGTTGTCTGACATTTTTATGTTTAAAGTGTAATATAAGTTGTACAGGTCTGTGACTCAGTAAGACAAAATGGATGACAATTGTCTTTAGCTTGTTTTATACTCCATTTTACCAAACTGTCACCTTCACATTAACCATAAAAACTCCTAGAATGTCAGTTATACAGATTTGATATGATTTATCAAAAAATCATGCTTTGGCTGAACAGTTAGATATACCAGGCGATGCCTAATAGTGCTATACCAGCAGTGAAATCCCCACTGGGCCAGTTGGTTCACAGGTACCATACTGTCACATTTCCTTCTTCTTCTGTCTTGGTTTGCATACAGTATAACAGTCTATTGGCTGCTTGCTTCAACCTCCTTACTTCCTATTGCCATTGCAAAGGGCAAGCCCCCCCACTTACTCCACTGACCAAAGCATTGCAGCTTTTATAATGCAGACTACATGACCGTACATGGGTTAAAGTCAAGTCAAACTTACTTTTGTTCTGCGTCTGTTGTAACCATCACATTAAATGAACTGAACAACAGAATACAAGGTCAATCCAGGAATGAATCTGAGGGAAGGGTAGTGATTGTGATGAACACTCCTGAATACGGAATTTGGATCCTGGAATTTGGTGACATTCCATGGAGAATATTCTATGTAATATGTAAACTATTCCATCTGGTGTTGCTGAGGAAGTGTTTTTGAAGGGGACCTATTCTCGGCTTCGGGCCAGCCTAATCCCAGACATTCCTGCTCGGCGCCTCACAATAATGAAAAAGGAAAACAATCAATTTACATCTGAAGGAGCTCTGGGATGATTCCAATGTAACACAAACTGGGGAATGGTCATAAAAGCAGCCATTAATTTGGCTTACAAGCGGCCGATCCAACTCAATTTAAGGCATAACCTATAAACCAGGAGGCCGTGCAGTGACAAAGAGGGGAGGTCAAAGTTCGCCTTACCTCATCTGGAAGTTTCCACTCCAGGAAGAGCTTGTTTGGCCTCCTGGCCAATGCAGAACAACCACAACAGCAACAAAAATGGTAATGTGTGCATTTGTTTTCATTTGACATTTATTTCTCTTTTAGCTAAGGATTGCTTACCTTTGCTGTCTGTGAATAATAACTAATGTGAAAGCATGGTCATTGGGCCTGAGTGGAGTTAGGCCGTTTTAAATTGGCAGTATTATTCAGATTTGCACAGACAGTGCTTTATTGAGCAGAATATGTTTTTTGTATTCTTACCGCAGCAAATAATCCCACACTAGTATGTAGGCCTAACTGTGGTACATTTAAAAAAGCAGTACTATCCTCTTTGTGTCATCAAATATAAAGTACGTGCATGCAATTCAGCCTGACCCTCTTCAGCACCATCTACATGTGAGTTATTTAATGCCGGCCTCTGGATGCAGTGTTGCTGCTTTGGCGATCTAAAATGGCTTTAACAGCGACGCCCAACGAACCCACCCCCAACGAAAAACATTTGTCCATTTTTGTGAAAGTTCATGTGTGTGTGTGTGTGTGTGTGTGTCGGACCTCTCTCTCTCACACACACACAGAGGCACACTACAGTCTAGACCGCCCCCAACACACACACACACACGCACGCATACACACACACAGGCACACCAGACCGCCCAAACACACAAGACACACGCCATGTTTTCTACACACACTGCTGACGAACACACACTTTCGCATTAAAGGTATGCAGCAAGCGGCAACCTACTATTGTGAAATGGGAGTGTCCAGTGCACAATTATGTCCGACTAAATAAATAAATACGCCTGCTTTAATAATGACGAGCCCCCCTTTGCTTAGGCCATTGGCTTAGAAATGCACCCACTGGCATTTCTGGACATCATTACGACGTTTGTTAGAGCACACCAATGCTCACTAACAGAGTCACATTACAAGCCACCATAACACTTTACCATTACTTTATCAGTAGCACAAACGTCACTACGTACACTAAGCAAACCAGCATTCGGTGTCATACGATCCTGAAGTGGTGTGTTTTTAGTACTACAACACCAGACTGAACTAGAAAAAATTAATAATCTTTCTGAATTTCTGAATAATGTTAACTTTGCGTAGTAATGTAGTAACGAAGTATGCGGCATGCCATAGCCACTATGGTATATCCATAACCGCTCACCTGTCCCTGCCCTTGTATTAGAAATATGAGCCCGATCATAATGTTCAGCAAAGCTCCCAGCTTATCAAAGGGTAAGGGTGTTTCTGCCCCACGGTGATTCCATGTCATGGTAAAAGACTAACCACACTTAGGCTAACTCTTGTTTGCTGGACGCAATCGTAGTATTTTTGACCATCAGTTTTTCCCCACAATGTCATGTCGCCGTGCGTCTTTGCGCATCATATGAGTATTGCAAAAACGAGACTATAGGTCACATTGGTATTATCACGTTTCTAACAATGCCACCCAGGGTAATCGTAAGGCCGTGGGTTGCATGTAGATAAATCTGTGCACAGTAGTTGATATTAGCGCAAGAGTTAACACAAGCGACTCAGGTTGCAGGGGAAGCGATATCATTCTCCTTGCTGGGCCTTGGAGACCCAAATACTTCGTCTCTCTGTTGCGCCCATGCTCACGTGCATTTGATTAAATTGTATCTACATTTTTCCAGATGTAGGATACTGACAGACTGGCCTGCTCATGTGTTTGAACTCTCCATTTCAAATACTTGGCCAATGGCGTTTTGATGCGTAATTTGGTGAATAATGCATTGAAAACTTGTCGTTTTGCATTTACACCCGCGATTCCATCTAGGTTCCCACACAGATAATGGTGAACTAGCCTACCAGAAAACAAAAGATGGTCATAGAATAATTATCCTGCAAAACTGCGATACAGTCTAATTATATCCTTTCGTCGATGGATATTATGCTGAAGTAGTTTTTTAGTTAGCTGCATTGCGATTTTTATTATCATTGAAACATTGCCCCGATCATCTTTGATCACATTCTTTTATTTTCGATTCTGTTGGCAATTTCTTTAGGGATAATATGTTCGATTTTTGGAAATTAGGCTACTCTTTGTTATAATGTAAGAAAAAGCACATACTGGAAAGTTGTCAGAAATTAAAACTTCTACAACGAGAAAGTAACATCCAAGATGGAACTGGTTTAAATTGGACAAAATGTAGTCATCTATGTCCGTCCGCATTATTTTTAACTGGCGGTATCTGTAGCATGTTCTGTATCTGTTAGGTCTCCCTAGCCCTGTTCGAGATGGGCTACTTTAAAACACAGTACGTGATGTTTATCGGATAAATGCTTTCAGCAATATAGGGCACGGAGATGGATGCGCACACACGCCATAAAATAAGTGAACAACTTGAAAAGAAGCAGTTTACTTCAGTTGCCGTGTAGGCCTGCGTGTTTAGGCTGTGCTGTGACAAAACAGCTGCGCTTGAATTTTAGAACATGTCATGTGATTGAGCTACGAGCCCCCTTTTGCACCCAAATGTGCGGCTTTATGTAGGGAAGTTCTCGGTGAGTCTAGATGAACTTGGCTATTTCAAGAGCTTCCTCTCCAACTTTTCACTGGGCTCAGCCTCGCCCACATAGAGCCGTTATCCAAATCACGTTTGATGATTCTCAAAGATTAAAGTTATCAAAAACGTGTGACAGTCTTGAGAAAACATCTGGTGTGCACACCGCATTCTCCATCTACAACGTGGTGTAGCTTCCCTGCTAACGAAGGGTAGTCTAGGCTTAAGCTGTGGTTCTCACTCAACTGCATACTCAAACGTGAACTACAGAATAATGTTGGCTAGATAGGCATTTTGTTTGCTTTAAACGTGGGGTGCTGGGACTTGTGGGGGAGCGTTTTGTGAAGACATCAGATTTTCCTTCAACATGAACACAGTGTAGTTTCCTTTGTGGCAGTAGTGTGCCCGTAGGCCTGAAATCGTGGAGGGTCTGTTGGGAAAAAAAACTTGCGTAATTGGTTTTGTCATGATTTTGCTTAAATTATAACCAAAATCGTAGTTTCCACGACTATTCTATTGTGTTTGAAAAGCTAAATTAGACTGTCAATGTTACAACAGCCTTCCTAAACTAGGCCTCAAATAATTCATGCGAATTGCATGAAGAATTTTTCATTATTTAAGTGCTCTTCGACCAAAGTGCAAAATACAACACTACTCGAGCACAGGACGGATTCTGTTTTCAACCAAGCAGAGGCAAGGCATTTAGAAGCTCTTCTGGCTGTAAAACTTTACAGCAACCGAGGGGCTTTGTTGTCATGGATACAGTTATACGAGTCTGACCGAAGATCGGCTCACCATTTGCAGAGGCCAGCGATTTTCTGTTTGTGATTATGGGAAAGGAATGCGAAGAATAGGCCTGTATATAAAATGCAGCCGTTTTCCGTTTTCTGCTCTTTCACGAATTTCTCTGTAGGGCAAATTAAAAAAGGCGACAGCGTTTTGAAGGTAAGAAGAGAACTCGTTCTTCACAGACGACGCCCTTCAAAGCTGACTGCCCTGCAAATGTTTAATGGCTTTAGTGCTTTGCTTCACCAGACAAAAAGTAAACAGCCGACAGAGGATGGGGCTGTCAACGTCAAAACTGTGGCGAGCTAGATAGTTCGGAAGACGTCGAAGGCCAAAGGCCCGCTCGCTCACCTCACATTAAAACTGTGGAAATACTGAACTATTACATTATTCAATGGATCCAGAACCACCGATGTACTGTCCCTATGACAAGGATGAAGATTGTGATCCATACATAGGCATATTTCTCACAGGTAAGCTGTTGCGAGGCCTGGCATACAGGCTGTTTGACATATCTGAGAGGATGATCTTGCCCGTTTGGTTGGTGTGTAGTTTTCATGTCAGGCCTTCTTCTACAAGATTGAGTGGAAAGAAGGTGTTGTAAATAATCTTTGATCTTGTTCGCACTTTTTCAACAGTCTCGAACCCAAAACATATAACAATATAATTTATTTTGTCTATTTGAGGAAATATTGTGTCGTCTTTGTCATATTGTTGACTACCTTAGTTGATTATTAAACGATTAATTTGTATTAATACAATTAATGAATTGGCTTCTTGTAGGATTATTTCAAACTTCTTGTTAACCACGAATTCTCTGTTCCTAATAGTGTGCTCCTCATATGCGTTTTTTTATAGCACATTTATTTCAGAGAAAATGATCGACAAGGCCTGGAACAACCTTCCCATGTGTTATTTGCGCCCAGATTTTCAAACTGGCTTCCATATTTGTGTCGGTACGGAATGTACCCTGATCACTAAACTAAAGATGTACAAGTTGTACATTTAAATTCATCCAATCCACTTGATCATGGTGAAAACCGATTAGGGGTTGTGCCGTCCCCACCTCTCTGTTGCAAGCCCATAGACAGTCAATGTAGCACTGGAAAGCAACGAGGAGCAATTCAGCTGTAGGAATAGTCTGTATTCATGAGAAATTCAACATACGGAACATTAAAGAGTAGTCTAACATACACACAAATACCTAACATTTCTCACTTAACCTACACACAGCCTGTGCCACACGCAAGCGGCACACTGACATCTAGAGGTAACAATGAAAACTGGGTTCGTTTAAGTTCACTTTCAAACTGTATACGTGGATTCAGGGATTAACTGAAAAAAATATATAACCTGTCAGTATTTATATTTTGAAAAGTGGTCGGACTCTGGTACATCACTGGCACTTGCAAACAGGTTCGCATTTTAAAATGTTTAGCAGGTCACTGCAGACGACCTCAGGCGAAGTGGAACAGCCTCGGTTATGTCCGTGCTGGACTAAAACGTCCATGGCCTTCTCTTAATCAGCAAAAACGAATTAAGCTCTAATTGGATAATGTCTCTTTTGTAATTAAAATGTAGCCTATATGTTGTAATCATGTTTAAAATATTTTGTAGAGATTACAGGTTTTTTGGCCTACTTGTTTATTCGCATATTATTTTGCCATTAGTATCTTTTTCCAATTTCAGAAGAGACTCTCGCTGTCTTTAAATGTCTCTAAGTGGTCGGTAAAACTGAAATGTGTGTATTTGGCAAAAACTAGAGCAGGGAATGTCATGCGCAACCGCTAAACTTGAGTTTGTATCTTCTACTGCCAGATTCCATGGGCACATTTAAACAAATGTTTAGAAAATACAAAATTATATGAGTAAACATTAATGCGAAATAAACAGTGGATTTACAACGTCTGGCTATGTTTGGGTTAATGGACATACAGATGCAGTAATGGTTAGATAGCAAGGTAAATTATACTTCACAATAGGCTACTGATGACGTTGCGGTGGTGGTTTAATGCACAACATGTTATAGGCCTACTTTAAGTGTTGCTCAGATTTTACCATTATTTACATAATTCCTACAATATTTTCGGGTTACATCCAAAACTGGAAATTAAATTGAAATTATAGTCCGGTTCTCCATATACTCGGATTTGTTCGAAACAGGCATATGGCATAACTAAAAAAACGTCAAAGAAGTGATATTTTCCACTTGTCACCATGGGAAATGTTGCCCTATTTTAGGCCTACTCCTTATAAAAGGTGGAACTAGGAATCATCATATCCGTCGTACTAATTGTGCAGTTCTATTGTTCTGGGTCGGCATTAGGCCGTGTAGCAATGAAATAATTGTTGTGGCTGGACGCTGCAAAGTAGCTGTGGTACCGTTGGATTCTAGTTACGAAAATGTGTTTTATGGGTTATTCTGGAATATTGATTCAATATTGCACCAATGCTCTCGCTTACTTGTTTGAAAGAATAAGAGAAAGCCGACACCTAATCTGTGATGTAGTGCCTCTCCCAAGACTTATGTATTTCCCCATAAAACACGTCACATGAGCACATGCTTTGAAATGTAAAGGCTGTAAGGCATATATCAAACTAAAATCTGTAGAAAACTGTTTTCCAGTTAACACGGCCCTCGGAAGTAACATACATGGAACCTGGCTTTGATTAATATGAATGTCAATTAAACTAGTAGGTTACATGCAAATTTAATTTCTTTCTTGGCAATTGGAGTTAGTATATCCTTTAAAGGAGTGGAATCTGCAACATATTTTAAAAATCAATTACACCGGAGGGTTAGGCTGGGAGACCCTGGCAAGCACTTGAATGAAACCAGCGCCGCAAGGGGCGGAGCTTGCCCGTGAACCCCAGCCGCTATTGGGCCTCTAACAGGAAGCTGCTCAAGAATGCTTTTCTGGTTGAAAAGCCAATTGAGAACGACCCTTTGCCTTCGCCAAAACATGCCCTCGCAATGTCATGCTCCCAAAGATCTGTTTTCACGGCGTCCACGGTTAACTCTTTCGGTCAGAAAAACCCCCCTTGTGCCGTCTATCCAGACGTCCACTCCAGCCCGGCGGGCCAAGTCCAAACGGACTGGGTTCCGGTGACAGAACCGGCCCTCCCAGCAGCAATGAACCAGCAGCAGCCGTCCCCGCCACAGGAGTCCGTAGCTCTGCCGAGGCACCACTTCCACGATGGAGAGGTGAGCTGGCGGGAGCCTCACTTGAGCCCGCTGCGTGTTCTGCAGGTGAGCGCGTGCCCTTTTGGCGCTTCCAAAGGCAAAGATGACTCCTCCTATTTCCCCTTGGAATCGGACGAGCTCTCCAGACCGCTAACAGATGTCCCAACCTTCACGAGACTCCTGACAGGAATGAACTCGGTGAATGGCGGCGGCGCAGGTCCCATCGCAGGTCCCATCCAGGGCTACTTTCGCTCGGACACATCCTACCACCAGGCTCTTAAACTTCACGAGTACACCGGCCAAGAGTTGCGCCCCAGCTGCTCGCCAGTTGCGCCCCTCGCCGAGTCCTGCCAGTTGTACAACCTGAGCTACCCTGCGCAGCCCAGCCCAGACTCTGACGGCAAGCTTGTTAGCGATAACTTAGTGATCGACAGCAGTGAATGTCGAAGCCACCGGAGCGATAGCAGCAGCAACATGACGCTCAACGGTAGTCACACCAACTCAGACGACGCAGACTCTTGTTTACGACGAGACAACCCCCTCACAGAATATTCCGAGGCGGAAAAAACGCCTAGACAGGACACACAAGGTGGGTGAATAGGCAGAGAGAGAGAGTAAAAGACATAGTAACCCCTAAAAAAGAGAGAGACAGAAAGAGGTCTTAAACCTCGACAAAGATAAAACAACGTCCGTGGCAATAGCCTTAGGGAAATACGCGTTTTTTCCCGACCAAAACAAGGTGATGTCCGTCACAAAGGCGTTTGAAAGGGAAGGGCAAGGCACGGCATGAAAGGACCCTAGTCTTCAGATTAATTTATTGCGCCGAATCGCCCCAGTCGAACTAAATTGCTCCCCTTTTACGGTGCACCCTTAAGAACATCAAAAAAGCGGAAGGCGCCTTTGTGCGCCATAGGAACTGCAGTCTGCCAGGTGTGCAATATACTGTGGTGGCAAACTGGCTCTGTGTGTGACAGTAAATCTCATGGCCTAACGTAGCGGTATTGGAATGGTACGTGGCCGAAGTATCTTCCAATTCAAGAACATTTTAAAACATATTTTGGGAAGCAGCCATTATGGACTGATTGAAAGGTCTAGTCCTGGGCTTATGTCTGTATCAAAACACTGACATTTTTTTCATATTGACGTCATTGGGTGTTCTCACATATTTTAATGTTGTAAAATCATCACTTTCCGAACCACGTTTTACTGTTACTTTTTTCATACGTCTAACCCGTGCACATCCCTTTGCCCAGTGGAATATGTCTTACCGAAAGATGATTTTATTTCTTTTTCATGGGTGGAGTGATTGGGAAAACGTACTTTGCTATTTCAAACACAGTTTTATTAGGCGTGTGAAAAAAGATTTTTATGAAATAAATAATGTAACAGAAACAGCTCACACTGTATAGTTGCGTCTGAAGAACACGAGCAAACTAGCTTAATGAATGACTTATTATCGACCTTTGCTAACACTGTCACAGTAAGACTGTGCTTCACGGTGATGACTACAATTTTGTTCAGTCATGCAAGATATAAAGAAAACCTAGACCAGTTAAACTAAAACAAAAATACTTCAGAATGTATGCTACATAAATATTCATAACAGCGCATCCTAACTTCACAAAATATTGTAGGTGACCTAAAAAGGAACAGTCGGACGAGTTAGGTTAAGAAGAAAAACGCGTGTGTGTACTCAAGGCCTACGCAGAAAGGACACACATGGCTTGGTTTAAACTGGCAGTTGGAAGGCAGATATACAGTAGACCTGTGTGGTAAAGCGCACTTTAGTAGTGAGGAAAGAAGTTTGTGTAGGCTACATTATTATTATTATTATTATTATTATTATTATTGTTATTATTATTATTATTATTATTATTATTATTATTATTATTGTTGTTGTTGACTGTGTGAGTTTCTCACACATGAGCTTGTTACATGGTTACCTGCCATGGCAGGACTGACTGCCCCGGGCCACGTCTCTCAGAGTCAGCCTACTGTTATCATGGCTTAATAGCGTGCACTGAGAGTCAGCCTACTCTTATCATGGCTTAATTGCATGCACTGAGGAACAGTCCTTTCAAATCTCCTGCCTTTGCTTTCTCTTACAGAAGATGCGGATAAGCTCAGAAACGCTGCGAGCGGCTGGCTGTGCGCGAAAGCAGGGCGGAAGAAGCGCTGCCCCTACACCAAACACCAGACGCTGGAGCTCGAGAAGGAATTCCTCTTCAATATGTACCTGACTCGCGAGCGCCGCCTGGAGATCAGCCGGAGCGTTAACCTCACCGACCGACAAGTGAAAATATGGTTTCAAAATCGCCGAATGAAGCAGAAAAAAATGTCTCGAGAGCACAGGACCAGGGATATCACATCGCATTTCTCCATTTGAAGAGTCATACTCGCCCTCTCCTCAGAGCAAGCCCTCGCCGCTGACAAATTAACCTGTTTGAAGTGCGCAAACAGAGGCGATGCAGTGGGATGCAACATCAAGGCTAGAAGGAGTGCCACATGCTTTGGGTGATAGCCAAGGACTCAGACAACATCTGAAGAGGTTGGAACGGCTGAAAGAGCGAGAAAATGGGAACCAGCGCACGTGCATGGCCACAGCCCAAGTTTCTGACTTCAGTTGACTGGAAGTGAACATTCATTTGACTAGAATATTTAAGGAGAATGTCATTTTTTGTATTTCACTTCAGTCACACCTTACAAAAAGCACTTTATGTCCTAATACAAAATAAGTTGAACCATCTTTCATGTTGGCCACATAGATGGGACGTAGCCTATTTCTTTCCGCTGGAGCCGTCAGAAATGCCTTTGCTATGAAGACTTATGCTGTTTACACTTTCTGACGTGTGGAATACATTTAAACAGGATTTAATTTATCACGTGAGCACTATTTTATTTATTCTCAAATGCATGTTTGGCCTAGATATATTCGCGAGCGAAACGCTAACGTCAACAAGGAGCACAACTTCTATGGCCTATACGAGTTTTCTAAGAAATGTAACGCTTAGGGAAGCCTTCAGATTTTCACTTCTGAATATATTACTATTTACTAGTATAAAGTTAGTAAATTTTGCTGTCATTTTTTGGTCAGCGTGTTGTGTTCTTTAGGAGCATGATTGAATGTATTTCTATGTTTGTGGTCGCTAGTCTTGTCTTGTGTTTTTTATCAGTGCATTTTTGAATAAAGAAATTACATTTCCTGGACACGGCAGCTACTTTTAATTCAAAATTCTCGGTGTGTCTTTGTGCATCGGATTGCAAATCGAATTCAGTTTCCTGTAACTCGCAGCAAAAATATGGAAAGGCCGACGATGCTTTAACCGCCAAGTAGGCAAACAAATAAAATTAAGTGCATTTTCAAAATAAAATTAAAGATTTATCCCAAGTCAGTTTGTGTGCCAGCTGGTGTGGTTAGTGGCTACAGTTGTTTGAAGGACCTGTTTGTGGAAAATCCGTGGCTGACAAAAGTTCCTTTTTTACAGTATGGGATTGGTGGTCATGATTATCACAGAAAATGGTCGAAGTTCAAAAGCAGGTTGCACCTGAAGCTGTCCATGTTTCTGTAGAGGACTGCTGTAATCCCACCCCACCCCACCAGAAATATGCCTCGACAAGGAGAGGTGGCCTTGTTGACAAGGAATGTCTCTAAATTTAGGAAATAATCTGTTTTGGAGAATGTGTGACGTGTGGTTGCTTGTAACATAAGATCAAATGTGAACAGCTAGTGTGGAAAGATGTGGACATTGCGTCGGATGGAATAATGAGGTTAAAACCTGCCCTGTGTTTTGTACCGCAAAGCATTTTATTCCAATCCTGATTTTTCAAAACTCTTTTACAAACCGGATGTGTATGGGTGGATGGGTCAGACGGAGGAAGCATATGGTATTCTTTACTCGACCGAGAGGAAAAGGCCGCACAGCCAAAGCTAAGAAAACGGTGTTGAGAAGACAATGTTGAACGTCACTAGGCCGTCTGGTGCCTGTTGTGAAATTGGGGGCACTCGACAGGCGGGGTTTACAGCCCCAATACCGGGACAGAGGGCACTTATAGGATTGTATTACTGTATCAGACAGTGTTGTCGTCTACATTTCTTAAATGACTCGAGGGGGACATTTACGTGCTTAAGTGTCCGCTGAGCAGCACAGAGGTAAATCCCCTTGCCCTGCGCTGCATCTCAAATATTTTCTCCATTTATTCCCCAGATATTTGCATTCCCCTCCCCCGAAATTTCATCATTTCATCAGTTCAAACACCGGGCCAGCGTAAGGAAGTATCCTTTCTAATAAATTCACTCCTGGGTTGTCACCAAGTTCTTATGTTTGCTAGGCCGGTCCAATGGCCTGCGTCCAAAATCTTGCCACTGAGCACGGGGAGGGCTGTGCTACTGTGTGATTTAGGTAGTTTCAAGTTGTTGGGCTGGACGATTAATATCGCAGGAACCTGAAACTGCCTGAATCACTCCAGTGGAACGAGCATCAAAAAGCCCATGCATAGCGGACAGAGGCGGACCAACAAGACGCCAGCGACGCTTGGCTACAACTTGTGCATGGGTAAGTTGTGTTCAAAAAAAGAAGTAGCACAATTATTATAATAGTTGTCTGGAGTTGTTTTGACATGGGTTGTTTATTGTAGGCCTGAACAGGCGCCATTTTGCCTCTTGCAGCACATCCCAACCTGTTGCATAAGGCGCAAGAAGAAGGATTCCTCACTGGCGTTGCTTTGTTACCACTGGTTTATATGCAGTCCTAAGGCCCTTATGAATGCACAGACACCCACTAGCAGTAAATCAGGGCACCCAAAAACACGCTTTAGGGCTCTGGTTCATTTTCGCACCGGCCTGATTTTACTTTGCGCCAGGGACTGCGCCAGTGTGCGCACAGGGAGGCATTTTATGGCGCACTACCCCTTTCAACCATCTCAGTGCACTTTCACACAGACCTACTAGCAGTGTGTGTTGGAACCCTGTCTCGAAATTAAAAATGGCACCAGATGCACTGTAAGAATTATAAATACAACTTCCATTCACTTGGTATGCGTGTTTTATCCAGGAGTGGTATGCGTGTTTTATCCAGGAGTTGTATGCGTGATTTGTCCAAGAGTTGTATGCGTGATTTGTCCAAGAGTTGTATGCGTGTTTTATCCAAGAGTTGTATGCGTGTTTTATCCAGGAGTTGTATGCGTGTTTTATCCAGGAGTTGTATGCGTGTTTTATCCAAGAGTTGTATGCGTGTTTTATCCAAGAGTTGTATGCGTGTTTTATCCAGGGTAGTCTTGGTGTGCTGCATAGGTTTTGTGTACCGCTACATATATTCAGCTTTTTCTGTGAAGAACAAGGACATACAGCACTCATACAGTGTGTACCATGAATTTGTATCTTAAAATGTTTTCATTAAATTACCAAATATTACATTGGTGCATACAATGCTGCGTCTGTAATGCGCACATGTTCTGTATGTGTGTGTGTGTGTGTGTGTGTGTGTGTGTGTGTGTGTGTGTGTGTGTGTGTGTGTGTGAGTTGTCCGTATATGCTTCTCTCTCACTGATATTTTCTAAAAACAAATGTACAATTGCTTCTCATTCATGAAACCTTTGTCAAGTTTAGAGATGTATTTCGGTGCAAGTTGGCAGCTATCGCCACAATTTCTATTTGAAGTAAAATCACCCAACAGAAGACCAACATACTCTACACAACATAATACTTAATGGACTCAAATACGTGGAAACAACATACATCCCGGTCAAGATAAAAATGTTAAAATAATATTTTCAGTGTGGAAACAGAGAAGTAGTCAGTTGTTCTCGGTAACACCGCTGCCTCCTGAAATTAACAAAATAACGGACAAACTAGAAACCCCAGAGTTACAAACGACCCTCTTTACCGTTTCTTTTTTTAATTTGGGGTTACTATAGTTTTTTTCCTGATACTATAGTTTTTAGCCATATATGAAAGGAAATAGAAATATTTAAGGCAGGCTACCTCGACCAAGCAGCGTGTTATCGTCTCCCACCTTTGATAGCCAAATACATACGAACAAACAATATTAACATTTACAGCAGCGCAGAGCATTTTTTATACATTTCATTGTATAACATATGTATGCATTTGTGCTGTTAAAAACACAAAAATATGTTCAATCTGTAACTTAAAAAGCCAAACATTTTTGATATCTCAATTATTTATTTATTTATTTATTTATTCAACAGACAACCGTTATGAAGTGCGGCTGAAAGGTTAGCACCCAAGTGAAGGCATATGACATTAACAGCAGTTGGATATAATCTGTTAGGGCATATGGAAATGAAAGTTACGCTTAAGATAAACAGAAGAGATTTTTACAAATCCTCCAGAACAGCAGCAGCCTTGTGTGAGGGGCAATGGCCCAAACAGACGACGGCTTGAGGTCCTGGCAGTGAGGAAGTCCATGGCGTGTCTGTCTCACACGGAACTGATTACATTCCTGCCTTCTCATCCACTCTGCCCAACTGCTATCCTCCCATTTGGACACACGCCTCTAGTCCGCCAGACAGCTATAGGAAATCCAGATTTCTTTAGGACTTCTTCGGTGTTGAGGCCGTGTGAGACTGCGCACACCGGTATACTACATGTAGTTATCAGACTAAAAACAAAACACATAAGGGCCACACATACCATATGACACAAGAGCTGGATGCAGCTTTTCGTATACACATGCAGTATACCACAAATGTCTCAGACAGAGCCGTGCTGGCATTAATATTCGTTTTTGCCTGTGTAAACTCTGCTATGCTTATCACAACGAAATCTGACTAGCATGTGTGTGTTACCTTGTAGACCGAAGATTTATTTGTTCCTGTGGAGATTAAGACGTCGTAAACTTTTGAACTTGTTGCCCATATTTGAACGCTGACGGGTTTGTAATGTAGCCACCTAGCATAAAATGCATTTCCTTATAGGCCCTGGAGAGAAGGACGCTCTTTAGTGTAATACGTGCGCGTTAATTGGGTAAATATTAGTGTCAAAACAAGCGAACAATATGCAGCCATTTTTATTATTCTTGCAAGACCTTTGTGAAGAACTACTAACTGAAGCAATTCACTAAGGTAGAAGTACATAATTCAGAGCATTTGGTGTCAGGTTAAACACACGCATAGGATGAAGAATCCACCTCACACACCTTCAGGTACAAGCTTTGCAAGTGTCTCTAATGCTTCTGGACGTCAATTTGAAAATTCAGACATTCTCTTCTCTGTTATTTGTACCACCTCATAGGACCAACTACGAAAACTTGTTTTTAAAGATTTGCAATGGCTCCTACCAATCAGCGCAAGTATTTGCCTCATTCTGTTATGAATTGTACTGTGTTAAACTGTCACAGACATGCAAAATGCTTTAAATGAAGGTTCGAAAAATTGCTCTACGTTTTCAAACTATTAAAACGGGCAATGGGGATTTCGATGCTGTTTTCATCTCCACTTGCTGTCCTCGGAGGAACGACGCACTTAAAATGGAAAACAAATATTGTAAGTATTTTAAGATGCGTCCTGTTTCCAAGCAGAATAGTTTTGGTTAGGATAATTGCAATGAGCTTCGGAGCCTCTTTACTTTGGATATTTACTGGTCTACAGTTTGCGGTGTGAAGACATACTTGTGGGGTTTACAGAAAAATGTATCTCATTTTTGGCTCAGTTTGCTGTCGTAATAAGACGGGGTGTGTCAAATTATCAACAGCACTGTACTAGATTCGGTATGCAAACAGAACTCAGCCACTATGCCAGGGTAGCCTCTTACAAGACATGCTGAGCAAAATAGGTCACTGCGCCTGTACTGGACGCTATAGCGACTTTGAAGTTTAACAGCTCAAAAAGTCAAACTGAAAAAAATGTCACATTCCTTGATTATCGTAGAGATCTTTCGGCTGTAAATACAGAGCGATTTCTATCTCAGACTGAAGTTGCTCGTCGGTGAGGCAAAATGGTTTCTCGCCGCGACGTGGTAAGAGCTGGAAAGTCTGTCTTGAGGCCACAACACCGCTGACACCAGTGCCAAGTCTTTCAAAATGGTCGCTGAACGTGTCTGAAATATACTTCACCGGTTCCAAATTATGGTTATAGAGAATTCCTCAGATGTCACCGTTTGACCTCGTAACGCCCCATGGTGTTTTGTCATTTAAAAGTTATCTTATCCTGTTGAATTTCTTCCGTGCAGGCTACCTATTACGTGCTGCTTAGGAGAGTGCGTTTCTGGTGGAGAGAGGAGAGCTGGAGCAGAGCCGTTTACGGTCTCCGCCACAGGCAGTATATCAGCTCTATAAAAATCAAAGCTGCCTGATGTACTATTTTATTATAGTATTAAACGACCGAAAAAGTTCAAGTAGTTTCTTCCATAAATACACGGGATTGTCGCGCGGTGGTGTTTAATGCCCTCGTTAAGAAAAATTACTGTTAATTTTCCAATAAAGCACTATTTCACCCTGACGCCCCTTCGCTGAAATAGGCCACGACATTAGTACGAGAAAATAAACAATTGTCCAAGGATAAAACGCATCAAAGAAGTGTTATGACATAACATGGCGTCGTTAGAAATAGACAGATGAACTTGGAGAGGCCACTGGCTTTGCTATTCTTAATTTATGTGTTAGATATGGAAAGCTGCCGATAATTTAATGTCCTGGATGCAAAGGATGGATGTGATCAAGTGTGTCTCTTAACTGCTCCTTCTCCCGTGTACACAGATATGCAAATCTGCTAGCCAAAATACGTTAACTTTCCCTTTTATTTGCCCCCCATTGTTCCTGCATATGCAGGCTCACATAATGTCACCGCGATGCAAAATTGAAGTGGAAATTTCATCGCCCGCCGCTAGATATAGTGTGATGTATAGACACAGTCTCATTTTGCATATTGCATAAACAAGACAATTTATTTAGTGGGGAAATATGGATAGAGCGAGAGGAGGAGAGCTTTCGCGCAGCCCCTGGCGGAGTGATTTACGCCCCATTGACGCTTTATCAGGCTCGTGAAAAAAGTCTGACCAATCATTTAGCTCCGCGCTCACAACACAGCAGCCTGGCTCTACTTTGTTGGCGAGAGAGTTGAGGGGGACTGGCGTGGAAAAAAATCCCCAGCTCTGTCTTATATGTTTCCCTTCAATGAACCGTGTGTTGTATAATGTCCGAGAATGTCCATTTCTGGAACCCTAAGCAACTACTATGTCGATTCCATCATAAGTCATGAGAGTGAAGATCCGACCTCGACCAGGTTCTCCAATGCGCAGTACTCCAGCTCGAGACAACCGGGACACGGCGAGCATCCCGAGTTCCCCTCTTGCAGCTTCCAGCCCAAACCTCCCGTGTTCAGCTCGTCCTGGAGCCCGTTCAGCCCCCATGCCTCCAACAGCCTCCCGGCGGTGTACCACCCCTACATACCGACTCAGCCCGTGCCTTCCACGGACAGCAGATACCTCCGCTCATGGCTCGACTGCGCGCCGAGGACTGCCGAGTCTCTCCCCGGACAAGGGCAGGTCAAGATGGAGCCGCTGCTGGGACATCTCGGGGAGCCCACCAAAATTGGAGGGCACGAGTACATTTTGGAGTCGTCCTCGTCTCGGGAGCTGAATCCCGGTCAGGGCACCGGGTTCGAAGACAATAAGGACATTTGCGAAGGTAGCGAGGACAAAGAAGGGCCGGATCAAAGTAAGTTATAAAACGAGGAAGTGAACAGTCTGTAAAGCTTTTAATGCTGCCATAAAACGGAACAAAGAGTCCGCGCGCCGTGGCTGCTAACTTTGCCCTCACACTCTCTTCAGTCATGCCATTTCTGCATGTCGTATATGAACATAGCTGTGATATGATATTGATGCGGTTGATACTGGGTTTAAGTCTGACTTTACACAACAAGAACTTAACCCTTTATCTCCTCCTGTAGGTGCTCATAATTGCACGTGTCGTGATTTTAGGGGACCAACAGGCAGTGAAGGGGATTTTATGGCAGTGTTCTTAACTCTTGGAGTTGTGTGACTTTTGGCATGGTGTGCGTGTGTGTGTGCGTGCGTGCGTGCGGGCAGGCGCGCATGTGTGCGTGTATGTTTGAGTGTAGGAGAAAGAGAAAGGAAGAAAGAGCGTGAAGGATGAGAGAAGAGTCCAGATAGCGATGTGTGAAATAGGGAGTGTGTAAACTTAGAATCTGGAAAAGAGCAAGAAGTCGTTATTCACGCATCAGTGCCCTTAAGCGTCCCCTTTCTTTGAGGCGCATTTTAATTCAGCAATAACTGTGACCATGCCACAGCTAGACGTAGCCCAGTGTTCCAGCTCGGTGTCTGACTCCGTTTGGCACTGGAATAGCGTGTCGTTTCCCTGGCCTGTTTGATTTGTGCCACAATTACACCAAAACTAAAAACACACTGATCTCTTTCTTCCACCGTGCGGGTTAATGAAAGAAACAACCTGTCTAGCGTGGCTGAGCAAGAATTATGATTGTGGAGAGAAATAATATTGCTGACAGTTTATGACTCGTATGTTGGCTACGTTTGGCATAAAATACCACGGAATAAATCTGAAGGCGACTGCCAGTGAAACGCAAATTCTGGCCTTTGACTAGCAGACTCGTCTGTCTGAGCCGAAGACTTATCGTCGGGATGTTAGTCATTGAACCCGGGTCTCCCGTGTCCATAGCGGAGCGTGGGAGACTGGGAGAGATTAGAGTTAAGAAAGGGAACTATTTTGCCCTTCTAGCAGAGCACAGACTCACGCTATGAGCTGGGGATGATTCATCAGGCTCTCTGGCTGGGCAGGAGCAGTACTTCATGCTTGCGCCTCCGCTAAAGCAGCCATGTAGAAAAGGACCCTGTTTACTTGTAGCAATAACTGTACGCCACCAATCGAAGCATTTTTTAAACAAAATGCGACCATATATATTTGACGCTTCATCTCAGAATCAAAGTGGTCAGCATTCTGACAGATGGTCATTTTCGATTCACTCTGTGGAAACGAACATTGATTTTAATCCACGGAATAGGTCGACGCAACGTGAGGTCTAATGGACGGCTCATAGCAGAATTCCCCTTTGTGTCGCCCTGGGCGGCTTTCCAGAATAAGCTACTGGCGAAGGCA
Source organism: Coilia nasus (assembly GCA_027475355.1). NCBI lineage: Eukaryota > Metazoa > Chordata > Actinopteri > Clupeiformes > Engraulidae > Coilia > Coilia nasus. Next base: position 38,520,175 of record CM050216.1, on the reverse strand, counting down.
GTGGAGATGGGAATTACACCTCCCTCTTTGTGCGTCCAGCGGTACGTGAGGGGGAAAAGTTATTGCCCGCGAACTTTATTAAGTTATAAGAGCAGCCAGCCTCCCCATTAATTGTTGTATGTGGGCTCCCTGGGACAGCAGCGGAAGGGAAAGAACAGATAAAATACGACATTGTCTCTGCCTGTAGAGAGGTAATAACACGGCTGCTAATATGAAAGCTTCATCTTCAGCAGCAATAAGGTGACATTTCAAGAGGACAGTCTAACAGACGCGACAATTTGGCCCCTCACATTTATCCGGTATCCCTCTTCACCCTTTAAAAACAGTGTCGACCCGAGAGATACATAATGCATGACATCTCCTGCACAAAACCATGCTTTCAGGCGGTTCTTTATATTAGATATATCCGTAAATAGGCATCATTCACTATTATTTCCTCATTGCCATGGGCTCTGTGCTGCTGGTGTTTATACACAAATATCAGCAAAATGTTGGGAAGAAATGTGGCTAACATGTCATTTTAAAATGTATATTATGAACACTTGGTATTGTGTGTCTGGAGGGAGGCGTTTGCTGTTGGGGTAGAAGCATCCTGACATGCACACCTTCCACAGGAGGCCGTCCCCATCCCCATGCTTACAGCTGCGGCTGGCTAGCACGTCAGGAGGCTAAGTAGCCAAGATGGCACACAGCTCTCATGTGTGTCCGATTCCGCACTGGGCTCAGACATCTCAACAGGCACATCAATCAATCATTTACCGAGCAGACATCTAGCCTTTCATTATGGGAGTAATGTTGCGTCATAAGATTTAGGATATTGGAGACAGTTGATGTGGCACCGAGGCCCGTGTCTTGAGGCGCGAGACGATTGGGTTTCTCCGCACAGGGTGGCGTGGAAGAGAAATGTGTACGGTGTGTCTCCTAATGGGTCACTTCTTTATCCCCGTCTCTTGACCGGAGCCCCCCAGCAAACCCAACCCGGCTCATCAACACTTTGGGTCACAGGGAAGAGCCTTGAATTTGAGGCTGTGAATAGGACGTGGTGCTTTTGTGCTGGAGGCGACGGTGAAGGGCCACTTTGCACAGCACAAAAGCTTACGCCTTTCTGTCTCAGTGCTCCTGAACAGGTAGAATGTCTGTAGCCCCGAGTCCAGATGGATATGATCCCTTAGCTGTCTTGGTCGAGACACATAACAAAACGAAATAACTCTGCTGTGTAACACTTACACTTGGACATTTGGTTATATGCAGACATGCATGTGTATGTATTCTCATACCAAGCTGAGCACAAATAACTAGAAAAAATAGCGGTAAAATAACGGTCTCCCCCAGAGAATTATATCAGTCTAATTCCCTTCACATTGCCCCTAAAGAAGAGATAATCCCGCGCCACAAGCCGCCGAGGCGCAGTGTGCATGCTAGCGCCAGGCCTGGATGTGGTCTCGGGGTTGTAGTCACAGCTTAGAAGCTGGGTGGGGGTCCGGAAAGGCAAATGTGCATCCCCGAAAAGGCGCGCGTGATTGGGTGTAATTGCCTGCACATGGGCCGCTCAGCTGTAGGCGACACGAGAAGGGCTCAGCCATAATTGGAGCGGCGCGACATATACTTCAACAGGGATGAAAATGTCACATTTGCCTTTCTTGTTGCGGAAAAATGCCCTGGTTTGTTCACGGTGCGCAAAACCGCCACTGTAAACGCACTGGCACTGTACCCATTTTATCTGTGGCATTTGGAATACGGCCTGCTCTCACCAGGAGGTCAATGCCGTGCCTCCACATCAACTTCAAATTAGATGTTTATGAATTTACAGTGCTCGCGCAGCACCATCAAAGCACGCGCCAAGGTCACACTGGAGTGCTGTGTCATGACACCACATATCAAACTTGCTTCAAAAAGTGCAGCCTACAGTACACGAGGACATCTCAAAACCATAACTCCTTGCGCCTCACTGATAGGCCGTAGTGAGTGCAGTAGTCTTGTGTAGTCCGTGTGTATAAGTGGAACCAAGCTGTGTGTCGAGTTCATCAATTTAACTCTTGTTTATTTTCGATATTTTTTCACAGATGACCCGTCAGCCAACTGGTTACACGCCCGCTCATCTCGGAAAAAGCGCTGCCCCTACACCAAATACCAGACGCTGGAGCTGGAGAAGGAGTTTCTCTTCAATATGTATCTAACAAGGGACCGGAGGCACGAGGTAGCTCGCTTGCTGAACCTGACGGAGCGACAAGTGAAAATCTGGTTTCAGAACCGGCGGATGAAGATGAAGAAGATGAACAAGGATCAGCCGAAGGAATAAGGAGGAATGTCCCCACATGCCCACTTGCGCTCAGACACACACACACACACACACACACACACACAGTCTCTCGCACACACACACACACACACACACACACACACACACACACACACACACACACACACACACACACACACACACACACACGCCTTTGCAGAAAGTCAGGCCCGTTTCTCGATGGTGATGATACATAGAGTGTCTGTGTTTCATTTTCCTCTTTTTGATATAATAAAACGCACACTCATTACTGGGCAGCAGACCAACTGTTGAAAACGTGAAGGGTTGACGCAAGGGCAAGTCGCACGGTCCAAGACTCTCCAAGGCGGCTTTTATTACTTATTTATTCTCTGACGCACTGCGCCGGCGCTCCAGCGGGACAGGCGGGAGGGCGATGGAACACTGGGGTTTCATGTGACCATGAATACTTCAGAAAAATGGTGGATGCTAACTGTCTGCTACCTGCATCCTGTCTTTTTCTTGGATTTTTATTTTTAAATCATTCCTTCCTTTTCTTTTAACACCAATCATCTTTTGTGATGTTTTATAATTTAGAAACAAAGTAAACCAGATTATTTGGCGACTATTTAAATAAAATGTAGTGGATGTAATTTAATTATGTCTCTCCGTTAGGTTGTGTAATTTTAATTGGGTTAGTGTTTGTGTCTATAGGCTATAGGTGTTTTTGGCTGTTGCGTGTAAATTGGCAGAATAAGCCAACCGTCCTTTATGTAGCTGATTTATTATTATTATTATTATTATTATTATTATTATTATTATTATTATTATTATTATTATTATTATTATTATTACTATTATTATTATTATTACTTTGAAGCAAGGTTTCCCACGACTTCGCTTAAACTGCTGCAGCCAGTCGTGAACAGTCCGTGTTGCCAGCTTGTGTGCTAGCGGCTATATTGTAACCGTGTATCTGCCCATAATTTTGGCTAAATATCTACTCTGAAACTGGAAAGTACTAATGAGGTTTTTACTAAAACGAGCTGTCTTGTGTGAAGAACTGTTAGGGAGTGCCCGGGCCTCTTCGTGATAAGTGTCCTTGTACGGGTTCTGTGTTACAAATGACTGTCCATTTTGGTTCCTATCTAAGTGATGCAGCTGTGGGTATTATCTTCTTTCAAAGCTCATCAATAGCTTACTGGAAATCGATTATTATTCTGTAGGAGTTTCCAAATCCTGTTTCGATATGTTAGTATGGACACCTGTCTTGATTCAAGCGATATCTTGGCATCATAAATAATGAAAAGTAGTATTAGCGATTATACTTTCACCAATTTAAATTATTTAAATAAAAAAACACCCAGAATAATTGTAATATTTCGCATTTGTTGTTGCAACAATGTGTGAGTAACCCAGGGAATGCGTAACTGTCCAAGATGCCCTCTCATTAGCAGCCTTCCCACCAGTTACGAGCAAAATGTTTACATTAGCGCATGCTCTTCCTGTCACGTTTCCGTTCTGTCCTCATGTGTGTTTTTCGTTCTTACTAGCCTATAGATGTACCAGAGTCGTCCCTACCCTATGATGCGATGTCGTCTAACTTATTGTAAATACGTGAATAACCCTGGCTCTTTTTATGGAATGCATTTTATATTTCTAAGAAGGCGGGTTTGGGAAGGGATCTACTTGAATGAGAAAATAGATATAATCTTTTGGATTTTTAGTTCTTGTTTACATGTCTTTGTCCAGAATGCCATGACATTCAGTTGTATTGTCCAATAAAGCAATTTCTGTATTTGCAGTGATGCTCTGCTACTTTATTCGCGCCGGTCCTAGGGGTAGTTTTGTTCGCCATTTTATTTTGGGGGTGCTAGGGTGGGGTGCAGATGAATATTCACATCTTGTTTTGTTTTCCTCCTGTCGCTTGTGTGGTGTGTGTGACTTCTGTGGCCAAGACGCAGAAACGCGACAGCCACGAGAAAGAGACGCCGTGCGCTAAAGAGGGCTTTGTGATGAGGACGAGCACTGGTGTAATACCGAGTCCTGCCTCTTTTGGGACGCCAACCCCCCGGGTGACAGACACAGGCCCTAATTTTGGACTGCAGTTATGGTTTTGGGACTATTTGCAATGCCCATATCCAACTCTCAACCAACACCCTTTTCCATTTTTTAACTTTACGCAATTTGAGTCTTAAGTTAGTTTTCTATCCACAAGCAGCACTTAAAGGCCAAACGTCGTCACTTTGATCACACTGCGTATCTTAGCGCATATTCCCACCATCACCTCAAACTAAGCTCGGGGACAAAATGGATTCTGTTTTTGGACTTCCGCTCATCCTAACCAGCGGCATATGTCTGGAATATGCTCTCGTGCCTCGGAGCATTTGTTTGGAACCGCCAGTGCAGAAAAGTAGACCTCATACCAACGTTTTGGAATAACATCCTGATGCGATACATATAGGCAGATCCCTTGTCCTCTTCTACATAATAGTTATTTTATTCATTTATTTTTTGCAATATTAAAGCTATGATATGGACAAGATGAAATGTGTGAAGGTGTGTACTCAGGTGCGAGCCCAGTGGTCTGTCGGCTACAGGAACAAGTAACCAGGGTTCAATCAGGATGTTTTTGCCTCATGAAATGTCAACAAATTAAATACCTTGCTATCGAACATAGCATTTCCCCTATTGTAAAAAGCCTATTTCACGATTTATCACATTTGTTGAGCCTATAACAATAATTTCCACTAAGGTAAGTGCTCATCGCCCAACACCTCTGCTCTTCCCTGCGAACAGTTTAAAGGAGACCTAGTGGCATCAGTAGAATGGCTTAATGAACAGGCCGATGGCTCGACACACTGTTACAATTAAAGGCCCATCTTGAAGACTAGGCCAGGGCGCTGGCTTGCAGATGTGTGCTTTGATACGTGCTTGACTCGTCAATTATATCAACACAAGTATCAGTGGGATATGAAAGATTCCTCTCCAACCCGGCACAATATCGAAGCCATATTGGGGACCATAACTCCTTGGCGTACTTTATATTTGGATATTTTGAAAGGAAACAAACTGCGAGAGGATGTGCGCTCTTGCTAGGAGGGAGGAGTGGGAAGTCCACTGTCATAAAAGAGAAAGAAAATTCAATGTGCTGTGCTGCAATAAAAGAATATGACTGCAATAAAAGTTTATAGGGTATAAATTTCTGAAGGTTAAGAAGTAAATGGCTGTAAAGCAAACATGGGCGCAAAAGGAAAAGTTTCAAGTCCTCCACAAGAACCGTTTCGAGGTATTAGGGGATAATCCTGGGCATATCGGTGCTGGTCGCGAGCTCCTTTTCTGCATTGGTGGTTTAGTGTTCGCAGCGGTTGTTGTGAGGGCTCCAGATTCCTCGCGGGGTGCGGGGAGTGGGATCCGGACTTCCAGATGACCGCTTCGCAGTCCAGTTTTTTTCTCCCGTCGCCTCCCTTTGTTCCATTTCCGAGCTCACCCCGCGCGCCTTATAGCGGGCCATAAAACGTCACAGAAAAGAATCTCTGGCGAGACGTCTGGGATGAGCGCCCTTAATTTGTTCACAACCCCTTGCGCCCATGCGCGCCGTCCCCATCCCCCATTTTGTCACCAAATTTCCGATTGTATGTTGTCACAGAATAGGACATACAATAGAGGGTTGTCACAGAGCACTTTTGCTCTTTGTAAAATACGTATTCCCCATCTCCCCAGGTTCTGCCTTGCTGCGGTGATCAGAACTAGCGCTGGACTCGGGCCATCCTAAGCCCTAACCCTGCACACACACTAGTCATACAGTCCGGCCTTCAGCGCCGGTTACTTAGCCTTCCACACCACAGAGCTAGCAGCAGCTACTAGCCATAACCTCCACACACACGGCTGGCTAATGCGCTTATTTCAGGCGCTTTGCCACGAAGCCGTGTGTGTTATTTTTCAGACTATAGTTAAATATCTACCATGGCTCAAGCTGTACTTACACAAACAAAACAGTAGCGTCCCTCCTAAGTGCTCGGGTGAAACACTGCATAGCTGGAGAGAAGCTCAGAGACACACAAGGCAACTTCTGTTTTCATAAAAAAGTCTCAATCTCCAGTTCATCATTTGCACAACACCGCGCCTAAACGACCTCGCAGAAAAATATTACACAGTCAAAGGGTGAATCACCATAACATCAGTAAAAAAGTGCATTAAATAGATTTTAGGCTACTGTATGAATGAGCCACATGCATACTGTGGTCATAATATGAGAAATTATGCGTGAAGAATAGACATGGAGAGCGCACTATTATTTGTCGGATTTAAGACAGAGTTAGGGTTTTATGGTCGTGCCTGGCTAAGGGTTGTAGATGTTTTCGGTGGGCTAACCTCACAGTGCTAAACAATGCAGGCTGTATTTGCGGTCTTCTTTACTTGGGCCATCGTTTATTTTGTTTGGACATTAATGAATATGTACAGTGTATGAATAACCGGGTATGTGGTAAATAAAAAAACAACAAACACACAAATAAATAAATAAATAAAGAAAGAAAGAAAAAAAGAGAAAAAGAAATACGTCAAAACTACCAGACATGAATCGCTATGCTCCTCTATAATATAATATAGTCTACTTCGTAAAATATGAAAAATGAAAGCGAAAATAAAGGTTGCATCAGACCTAATGACACTGTCGTCATATGTCAAAAATAGACTACTTGGAAAAAAACATATGCTCTCTTATAATTTGGAAAACCACAGGCCACGAGTATTACTGGAGCCAGAAATTACCACAAAGTAATGATACATTGGAATTGTGAATTTGTGTTTTTGTCGATAAGCGGATGTCTTGTATCCAATAACATACTCCATAACATAACAGCGCTGTTGTGTGGGCCTTGTGCTATTAGTTTTTCTTGTCTTTGTCGTCCTGTCTTTCGTTTGTGTCACACATTTGTCCTCTTCCAGCCATGCAGCGTTCAAAGTGATGTTTCAGGCTTAAATTATTTATGTCAATAATGAAGAATTAGCTTTCTCAAAGTTATATTTTGTAGCCTGCGTTTTTAAATGTGGGACTATAACGCAATTTTTCTACAGCTACAAAGGTGTATTTCTATTGTGTTAACAAACAATACGTTTTATAGGATAAAACGGAATACGGACAACACATTGTCAAATAATAGCCTACATATCGCCAATAAAGACCTAGTGCAATTTACAAGTGTTAACATTAAAAAAAGACAGGCGATAGGCCTATAAAGTCATAGGCCTATAAATCTACTAATGAAATATAAACACCGATATCGATAGCAAGCAGATAGATTTTAAACGCTTTTAACTCAACTTAGCTGTTTAGAATATTTACAAGTTGTTTGTAAACGCACTAGCCTTGCCAGATCTAGTAAAATAAATATACAGAGTGTGCAGAGTTTACAGATCTCCCTAATACAATGTAATAATAATCATAAACGAATGTGTTAAATAATAAAAAGTACATTTAGTAGTAATTATATTATTCTGTTTTGTTGGCGCAATTGTAAACATGGGAGTCTACCTCACAGGGCAATGCAATTTCCTGCTGCTGTGCCTCATTGAGGCCACTTGATGGCAATGTTGGTCCATCAAAAAAGTAGCGGAGCTGTTTTTTCACCCCCAAGTTGTATTAACCGGAAGCTGGTGGAGTCAGAAAAACCTTTTGTACACTTGACTAAAATTAGTAACACAAGTCTTGCTCTGTAGAAGCGCGTGAGGAATTTCAAGTGAAAAAGGGAAAATAGTCGTTAAAGCTCTTTAAGCAAGTAAGTTTTAAACGGCGGATTTAAGGCTGCCCACCAAGCATTGTAGATCTACATGCTGATAAACAATAGCGTGTTTTTTTCAACTGTTACATGTTTACCAGTATGCTGTAATAGGCTTATGAATATACATCTGTGTTCTCCAAAAAGGATTTAAATGCTTTCCGTGTCTAGAGTGAAGTAGCCTTACAAAACAGTTAAAAAGACACTTGTTTAAATATTTTGAGATGCTTGACATAGCAGGTGAGATGGGTTTTATTAAGCCTAGTTTAGTTAGTCTAAATAAATTCTGTGGCACAGTTGAGTTCTTCTTTCAGTGTTTCAGAACATTGACCATAGGGTCTCGACACAACATTAATAGAAATACACTACACACACACACACACACACACACACACACACACACACACACACACACACACACACACACACACACACACACACAAAGACACACATTGGCAGTATTTATGCAAATACATTATTTAATTTTAATAAATCATATTTACATGTTGTTTATCACTGTGGTGATTTTTTTAAATGTAACATTGAAAGTATTACATGCCTGTCATATTCAAAGACAAAAACAATAAAATGCATATATAATAGGCCAGTAAATTGTAAAGGAACAGATTACTGTTTTACTTTTCCACATTAATTAACTTTGCATACTCTGAACTGAGAATATTTCAGGAAAGGCATTTAGGTTATTGAGAATTCTAACCAGCTCAGCAAGGAAACGTAAAAAATGGCTGCTTCTGTGTTCGTCCTTATTATTTTCCAGTAATGAAGATGCCATTGTTTGGAAACATAAAAAAACATGTTATTATTTTTTCTCCTTAGTTATTAATCCACTAGGCTCAAAATTGTATGTATTTAAACAATCCTGATTTATTTACTCTAAATGTCCCATGTAAGATGGAAAATGATTTGCAGTAGCAATATGAAATGGAAGTGTACTACTGACGAGCAAGCACAATATCAGCGTGTAGAAATTCGACATCTATAAAATGCAACAGTAAACAGTTGTACACATTTAAGTTGGGAGAACACTACCTATCGATAAACTCCATTAATAATTTGAATGAACAAGGCGACCTTGTGGGCTAAAAAGAAGAAAGCCGCACGAAGGGGCCTAAAGATTTTGTAAAATAAAATGTCCACTGCAAACAACTGAGCCAAATCAAAAGTTGTGAAAACTATAATAAAACACACACAGGTCTACATGTTATGTTAGGCTCATGCCAGTATACTACTGACAACATGATCTTCAATTTTTTACGTTTAGCCCCGATATACCAACAATTCCACTACTATAGGATTCAATGAGGCCACCACAAGCATTCTCCAGAAGTGTGACTGGTTAGTTATTTCACCACAGCAGAGAGGTTAAGCCATTGTCGCGTCTAATGTTTAACATTACGACTGACCGTATGGAGAACAAAGCGAAAATGACAATTAAATACTTGAATATTTCTGTCGGATAGAAATTGCTCCAAGTGAGACATTTACAGCGCTGATCGTGGAAGCTCGTAAAACCCTAACAGCCTTTTTGATGCGCGGTGTAAACAACAAACAGCCCCATCGTTTATTGCATTTTATAGTTTGTTAAAGCATTTACTGCCACTTTGTCCATTACCCTAGGCGTGCTAGTCCTTTCCGACGTCTTTACATCTTTATAAATATGATATTGATAAAAATAGGATGATCAAAATGTTAAATATGACTGGCTCGTTTATTTTCGGCGGCAGGCTCCTCTGGAAATGAGGCCTTTGGCAGGTTGGTTTAGAACGGCAATTATATTTATATGACTTGTTAAAACTGATTTGAATTAGGCAGTGTACTTTCACAATTTACCAGTGCGACCCTGACATTTTCAAAAAAAGGGGGACCCCACCTCGTTTGAATTTAGAAATGAACGATTAAATATGCATCTCTCTTGGTTGCCTATGAGCAGCATCCTAAAAATCAATCTTTCAAAGTGTGGTCTGGGGTGGATGAGCTGTGGGGGGAGGGGGTGTGGTGGTGGGGGGCTCAGTATTTGATCTGATGCAAAGCGGCAGATTTCTCATTAACTTCCCCGCTTGAATATATTAATGCGCATATTCTCTCCTCCTCTCTCTCTCCCTCGGCCCCCCTTCTCTCGCCTTCTCCCTCGCTCCCTCTCCGTCTCTCTCTCCCTCTCTTTCCTCTCTTTTTCAGTCTCTCACTCGCTGCATGTCAGAAGCCCGGAGAGCGGTGTCCGTGTTGGGATGCGGGAAGCCAATGGGATGAGGAGCCGATAATAGATGCAAATTATCGTGAAAAGACACGGCAAAATATGAAACAACTCATTTGCCGCGGAGTAAATCACGGAAAACTGTTTGTGAACTGGCAGCCTATACCGGAACTGTGATGCAGGAGCGGTTCTGCCGAGGCTCTTTACATGGAATCTGAGCGTGGCTGTACAGCGCGACTATCTCAAAAGAGTGCATCAAGGCGACTAAAATATACTGTACATTCACCTTCGGAAATCCACGCATGGTCTGTTTTTCTTTTCAAGGTTCACCGAGGTTTGTAGTTCTTGTCCACAACCAGAATAATCACTATCATCATTGACAACAGGCAACAAACAATATCAACAGCAACGTCGTCAAAAAAGATGAGTTCTTATTTTGTAAATTCTCTTTTCTCAAAATATAAAAGTGGCGACACATTACGCCCCAATTACTACGAGTGTGGCTTTGCGCAGGACCTTGGAAGTAGACCCACCGTGGTATATGGACCCGGCACTGGAGCAACTTTCCAGCACGCTCCCCAGATACAGGAGTTCTACCACCACGGCGCCTCCACGCTGTCTGCGACCCCCTACCAACAGAGTCCTTGCGCCGTCACATGTCATGGAGATCCAGGAAACTTCTACAGCTACGATGCCCTTCAGAGACAGACGCTGTTCGGTGCCCAGGACGCGGATTTGGTCCAGTATAGCGACTGCAAGCTAGCCGCGGGCGGCATGGGAGAGGAGACGGAGAGCACGGACCAGAGTTCTTCACCGACGCAACTGTTCCCGTGGATGCGCCCACAAGGTGAGCCCTCGCAGCCAGCTCGCAGCCACTGCTGGCATTGCGGAGAATGAGTCTGTGCCTTGCGTGTATTTTAAAGAAGTGCTGGGTTTGGAAAGTTTGCAAGTTGCAAAACAATGCGTTTGGAGCCATAAAGGCGCATTTCCTGTGAGCTAAAAGAGAGAAGGGGCAATCGCCTCTTTATGGTTTTATGGTGTCCAAAACCTGTGAATCACTTTACAGTTTAACCACCCGGCCAGAGAAGAGCATTGAGGAGGTGGGAAGAGAAAAGCGAAAAGCTTCTATTCTCTACTTGCTCTCCAATGTGCGAGCCACTGGCCAACAGCTGAATCCTCACTTCTCACCCTGGTCAAAGTTTTACTGCGGGCTTTTACGACTTGCAGTGATGGCGGGCATGATTTCGCTACAAGGTGGCCGCCTCACACAGGTTATGTTTTATGGCCGCAGCCTAATGTGTTGAGTGTGTGTGAACGGAGGTGAGGAGAGCGTTATGCAAACAGCCTGCACATAAACACTACTCTTGATTTCATATACTTGTCACTTGGCCTATATGTAATATCCCAGTGGCGTGTAATAGGTTGACATAACATTCACACACACCAACATCAAAGGATGAAAGCCTAAGTGGATGACAAGCAGGGGGGGTCTTAGCAGTTGTCTACTGGGCATTCGAGTCCTGTCTGAGAAATGTCTCTGGTCTTTTAAATGCCATTTCTAATCACTGCTGTTGCTGTGTATGTTAACCATGTGGGCCTGTGTTAGAATAGGATGCAGTGTGGGGTCAGACAGTCGTGTGCAACTCAGACTCATGTGGGTGTCCTTCTCTCGCCAGTAGCTGCCGGACGGAGACGAGGCCGCCAGACCTACAGCCGCTACCAGACGCTGGAGCTGGAGAAGGAGTTCTTGTTCAACCCCTACCTGACCCGCAAGCGGCGGATCGAGGTATCGCACGCCCTGGGACTGACCGAAAGGCAGGTCAAAATCTGGTTTCAGAATCGGCGGATGAAGTGGAAAAAGGAGAACAATAAGGACAAATTTCCCAGCAGCAAGTCTGAACAAGAGGCAATCGAGAAGGAGAAGCGGGAAAAGGAGCTGGGCATTGGCTCCCAGTCTGGCGAGGAGGACGGCGACAAAGCTAAACAAATGTAAAGAAGGATGCAAAAAAGACTCGGGTTGGGTTGGGGGGGGGTCCTCTGGTCTTCTGGTGGTCACTACATGTTTCAATCGATAAAGATGGCCTCACGAGGCGTCTGACAGGACGATAAACATGAAAACGCGGTGATGGCCACAAAATCATGAGCGGATGGGTTAAGCATTTCTAGCCTACTTTTTACCTGACATTCGCGAAATATTATAGTGTTTAAGCTAGATTCCTGACTTTGTGGAACAATGATCGTGGAAAAAAGATTTATGTTGTTAGACTATTGTCATTAACAGTTAAATTGGCAGCTGTACAGATTTAAGTTAAATGGTGCACTTATGACTGTCTTCGCGTAGCCTATATGTTATGATGACGTAGCAGAGTAATTCCAACAACATGAAACTGCCTATTTATGCCGTAGATTTTCTCTTTTACACTCCTCCACCCTTAGTTTGGTTTCATTGATGGTATTTTGTTGTCTTCCTTTTTTGGGTAAGCATGCGCACAGTTGAAGAAAATGAGAAAAAAATAAAATAAATAAAAAGTACCCTAAATGATGTCACGTGACCCCTCGTTTAACTGTGAAACAGAATGTGTACTGTACTCGTGAATTAGTTTATGGGATTTGATGATATGCTTCATTGTTCTTCATCACTTTGTTCTATTGTGTGAAAGCTGGAGAGAGCGGAGGAAAAGGGGCACAATAAAGTTTACAAGCGAGAATCCATGACATCACAGGTGTCCTCTGCCTCATTTCCCGTCAAGGTGCGGAAAGGGGGATCCTCTTCTGTCATCTTTGGGCCGCCTATGACATACATGGCCAGTCCAGTCACGATCAAACACATACATGTCACTCACAACACTCTCAGACGTTGCTATCAGAGTTTGTCTCGGTGTATTTTGTCATGAGACTCATTTATAATAAAGTATGTTTAAGAAGAGCGTGCAGGGTCGCGCCATATGGGTTATGTTTAAATTTACAACTGCACGCGAGAAGTGGAAGCAAAGAAAATGACATGTTAGACCGCAATTTAAACGCCTCGTAACAACTCTGACAGCTTGACATTATGGCTTGAGGTAGACTGCCTCCTAGTACACTCAGAAGAAGTATTTATATTAGCCCTCTGATGTCAGTCTATATAAAACCTGAGTTTCCCTCATGTGCTGTCTATAAAATGTGGGTAACCCCCCAAGCTGTGAGAGGACGTCAGATCATAAAGGTTTTCACACCTTTCACATTAGAAGGCCTTAAACATCACGACGCCTAATTTTGTGACACTGCCTTGTTGTAAATTGCGCAAACGACTGTGCGCACAACAAGTGGTTGGGCTGTTGCTTTGCAGCACTTGCACGTTAAGGTGGAAGTTATAGGGTTTTTAGGGGAAATAAGGAGGCTGTGACGCAGACACTGGATACAGCAAGTAAGGACAGGCGCCCCTGCCTGGACACCCAGACCATGAACAGCACACACAGATCAGGGAAAGGAGGAGGACTTCAGCCGAGACGTGTGAGGGGTGGAGGACCAGGGGCGATCGCTACACCTCCAAAGACTCCACGAGAATCGATACAGAATAGGCTTCTTCCTCTTATTTGTGTGCTGTCAATCTAGAGGAGACGCGCGTTTCTAATTTATGGAAGTCCATATTATTTGCAGATTACTTTTATACAGTTGTAGGTATTTTATTGTGTGATTGTTCAGTAGGTGATTATAGAACATATTGAGATCTAATCGATTGTTTCGCCTAGGTTAGTTTTCTGTGGACTGTAGGTATCTTTGTGTGAGAGTGAATAATTTAAGGTATTTTATGTGGATGGTCAGTGTTGTGCGCTATTTTCCACATTAGAAGATCTGTGGGAAGCACTGCTTCCATTGGAGGACTATGCGTCACGTGCTCTCCATCACGTGGCCCCTGAGGAAAAAGGGCTGATTTTTGGTGTAAATCTAGACTGTAATTCTGTAATATATCACACGACCTCGTAAAACCGACATTTAAACCTTCTGGCCTACAAATCACGGGTCAAATTATGAGTTCATTGTATTATGCGAACGCGTTGTTTTCCAAGTATCAAACGGCGAGTTCGATGTTTCCAAGTGGGGTTTTTCCCGAGCAAACTTCTTGCGCTTTCGCATCCAGTAGTTCCCAGCGAGCCAACGGCTATGGCTGTGGCTCCGGCGGCGCCTCATTCTCCTCTACCTCCTCACCCTCCTCGCTGCCAGCGCTCTACAGCACCGGGGCACCACTGTCCAGTCAGAGCCAGAGCACCTACTCTGCCGGCTATGGCTTCACCGCTGGCCCGTTAAACCTGCACTGTTCCCCCTTTGACTATCCGAGTCTGGCAACGAGGTGCACCGTTGATCCGTCCAAGGCGCCCGGGGGGTGCAGCAAGCCAGAGCAGCGGACTTGCAGTCAAGAAAGAGAGGACAACTACCGAATCTATCCGTGGATGAGAAGCACAGGTGTGTCAGAGCCCGAATATCTTTCAGAAGTCCAGAGAGGAGAGTAAACGTTTTTTTTTTTTACTAATCTGTGTTTGACACTATGGGAAGTGGGGGAAGTAACTTCCTTACCGTCTCTGGACAATGTGTTGCTTTCGCAGGTCTTTTATTGCTATATGACCTCTATAAAGCCATAATTTAAAATGTCGGAATATTCATTAGCCTTAATTAGAGCAGGTATTTTAACATGAGAAAAGTAGCTATTATTTGTACAGTGAGAGTTGTAAATGTTGCTGGTGAGGATTACTGAATTGACAAATATTTTGAATTGTACAATGATGTTGAATTTCCTAGTCTCACAAAATGTGTCGGCCGTGAAAAGCATCATTCCCAGGGGCTAAAAGAATGTGGTAGCTCTTCATTAGTTGTGAGTCGCGGTCAACAAAATGAGCTTCCATGAAACTGTGCGTGTCCAGGTCAAATAAATTCGTGAGCATATGCATCGGTGTGTGTGGTGTATGTTTGAGAGGAGGGAGAGAGAGAGAGTTGTGAGTTTATCTGGTTTTGTGTGTGGATATGTCCTGTCATTAAGCTTCAGTTTGAAACTGAGCACACACAGATACATGTTAAAACCTATTGGGATTTCTTAGCCTGCAGTAATGTGCTGCTGTCTCCCTGCAGCAGGTTCAGTGAAATAGTAGCTGACAACTTTTTGTGTAATGATTTTCACTCGAGGCTCGGGCCATGACTAGCACCTCTCCTATCCATCACGTGCGCCACTACTGGGCTCGTTAGCCGCCGGCGTCAAAACAGAACAACACAGGCTCCTGGTTGTGAAACAGATACTTTCTAATTAGCAGCTCGCCTGACATTTACAAGCAGGTATGTGTTGATTCATGTATTACTGTAATCTCCAGGCAGCCGTTTTAGTTGTGAGGAACACATTTGTAAAATTAGCATGCTTTACATTTTAGCTCCTAGTAGGCTAAGCTTGACATGGGTATCCATGGTCTACTCTCGGGCGGCTGTTTGGTGGTTGCAGCGCACTCCTCCTTGTGAAATCAAGCTTGATTTAGTGAGAGTCCTCGTGCGAGTCCTCGCCCTAAAGATATTGAGATGAATGTGCTAGCAGAAATACAAATGTGAAGGCTGTAGTGGCTACAGTGGAGACATTTACAACACACTGAAACGTGAACTTCATGAGTGCTTATCCCGTTCCCTCCCTGTCACACACACACACACACACACACACACACACACACACACACACACACACACACACACACTGACAAAAATCTACCGAGCACAGGAATTATGAGACTTGCATTTTGAACAGGTCCGAGTTATACTGCATGTTACCAGCCTGGAGATGGATAGCGCTAATATTTTGTTTCTGTCAACAGACCACTTCACCAGAGAATAAAAAATGAATATACAAACCAACGAGTCTCTACACCAGCCCAGTCTGTAAGATGGATGTCAGTTTGCAAGCTTTTAATCGGATCAGTCTTATCTCAAGTGCAGGTGGCCAATTATGACAAATGACGCTGAAGTTCTAAAGAAATGTGTCCGATGGAGCTCTCAGATCTAGGTGTGTTTTAACACCGGGCCTTGGTCTGTCAGGCGACACCGTGAACACCGAAGATGCACGTTACTTCTTTAACCCATTCACATGTGTCCTCCACGCGCATAGCCTACGTGTGCGCTATTTCGTGCCCGCAAGCATGCAGCCACCCACAATTCCCATTCCAACATGCAAATAACCAAATGCATTGTAAGGAGAAGACAGAATGTCTGTCAGATACAAATTCCTCCTTTTATATATTTTTTCCTCTCTCTGAGTGGTGTGAGCACCACTGTGGAAGTGTTCAGGACACAAAGCCATCTTTGTTGGCCTCTTAATGTCTCCTCTGCCCTGTCCTCAGTAGCACCACTCGCCACTTCCAGTCCTCTGCATTTGAGCCGTTAATGGAGGGGAATAGCAGAAAGAATTCGCTCAGAAGACACCCCTCCCTCACACACACACTCTCCCTATCTGTAGTATGTGTGTCTCATGTGTTTAGTATCCTTATAGAAAGAGCTGCGACGGAGGACACTAGGACCACACAGTTACGCACTAAAAATGCTCAGTTCTGCCTGGTACCAATAACTCGTCGTCTGCCTCGCCTGGCGAACCTCCGAGAAGACTCCGGTTTCTGCTGTTTTAGTAGCCTCAGATGGGTTTGCTTATACGTATCCAGGCCGTGACTAGCCAACTAGCCAAGTTCATATAGACCTGCGCAGTGTTTGTGCATTGTCCAGCCATTCCTATCGTCTCATTCCCCGGCACCTCGACGTCTTTTCCTTTTTTCGTGTGCTGTTTGCTGGGTATTTTTAGACTTGGCAAGAAGCGTGTTTTGTTTTCTCTTAAGGCACTGATTAAAGGACCATGGCATAGTCTCCTCTACACAACAATGTTTTAGTGTTTAAATTCACAGCAGCACAGAAACAGACCATTCGAACACCATATAATCAAAAGCAAAGGATTTATTATGTACTTCACAAATTCTGACTTTATGGACAGACTTTAATAATGACTGGTGGCAGTATACGTGCGTTGATACTTACTAATAATGTGTGGCAGGAAGATGACTGTCGTGATGTTGTGACACAGTACTGATAAAAGCGTGCACAGAAGCGACCACGGAAGAATAACACGTTGTGGGACTTTTCGAAAGTATTAATGATGAAAAAAAAATAATTCTCAGTTAAAAGTATCAAAAATGCTTGGAACTCTGCAGGCATGGATGCACGTGGTAGTATACATAGATTATTTAGCCAGAAACCGTTTGATAAATTAATGCATTACATGTTAGCCATTTTAAAAGAAAACTGTCCAAATGTGGGTTAATTTAAGCCACGTCCCGCGTTTCATCTACCAGCCTCTGTTTACATCATCTCCCCGTATCGAAAAATACAGCAACAAATCACTCTCATAGTCTCTTTTACATCAATAATCTAATCTAAATCCAAAAATATCCTCCGACCGACTCGCCAGTACTTACAGGACCCAAAGATTTGGTAAGAATTATGGGTAGATGGAATTCCAATTTTAATATGCCGCAGCCCCCCACATTCCTTGATTGCTGGATGTGATAGCACACTAACCTTGGTCATACTTTTGCTTGTTAATAACTACATGTAGTAGCTTGTATGAGTGATATTGAACAAAGGTCAGACATGTAGATATAACCCACATCTCCTTCTGCGGACTCGTTTGTGGACAGGTGGGGACAGAAAGAGGGGTCGACAGACGTACACGCGCTACCAGACTCTGGAGCTCGAGAAGGAGTTCCACTTCAACCGCTACTTGACCCGGCGCAGGCGCATCGAGATAGCGCACGCGGTCTGCCTCACAGAACGACAGATTAAAATCTGGTTCCAGAACCGACGCATGAAGTGGAAGAAGGAGAATAAAACGGCGGAGTCCAGCTCGCCAACCACCGACGCGCCGGGGGGCGAGGAGGACGAGGACGACGACGAGGATGAGGAAGAGTGACGGTGGGGAGGCGCGCGCATGGAGCGGGCTCCAGACAGACTCTAAAAATAAAGGAGAAAATCCTTGACCTCCACAGTCTGTTCAACACTGAGTAAAACAAATCATACTACCTAATAAAATATATTTCCTGTTTTGTAGATGTGCAGGTTTAAGTGCCGTAGCCTGTATGAGCAGTGGTGTTGAGCTCGATGTTTGGTTTTGCACACATAGTCTGGAAGATGTCATATAGAAACAGCTCATTCGATATTGTATTCAATATTGTGTAGATTAGCTCTACTTTTCCCTTTAATTCGTTTTTTTTTATTGGAGGGATGTGCAGAAAATTGACATTTTATACTGTACTGCATTTAAATTAGTTTGACAACATTTTTTGTGTATCTATCGAAATTGTTTGTGTTTCTATCAAAGCGCTTTTTCTTCAGATAGCATTTATATTTTGATCAGATATAAGGTATCAGCGACAAGGATATATAATGGATTGTGATATGATTTTATTTTTATTTTCTAAAGGGGGTATCGCTTTAAAAACGTATGTGCGTTGCAAAATACTCGTAACCAAATAAATAAATAAATACAAAAGTGGATAAACATTAACACTCAAGTGTTCGGAATAACTGAAGTCAACATGACATTGGTACATTTTAAGAAATGCTTTCTGAAATAGCTACCACCCCGTACACATGAAAAACATCAAGGCCTACCGACAGCATAGAAAAACGACTGAAATTGTTCCAATGGATCTGCTCGTCGGTTTCATCATATTTTGGATTGTAAAAATATGTGTAGCTTTAGTAACAGTTTGAAGGGTAGATCACAGACACGACAGAGTGCATCCAGAAAATCTGTAGTAGACCACCAGTAGCGATATATAATTGTGATCCCCTTACATGTGAGCTTGTTCATAAATAGCTTTATAAAAGAATCACATTCTCAGTGCTTATGTGCGCCATCGAGTACCTTGGTTGGGCTTGCTGTGGCCTATGACACGGCCTATGTTGCCGCCGTGGACTGCTTTTGACCTGAGAGCGAGCAGAAGACCACATTTATACTGGCAGGGTACAACTAATGCTTTTATTGCCTCAATGAAATGCCGGAAACTACCATAAAAGCCTAAAACATCAACAGAATGGGAAACGTGCTTTTACCAGTAACCGAAAAGACTGTCCATATGCCGTCGCCGAATGACAGAAACAATGGCTCCTTCCGTTCTGGTTTAAAATGTAACCATTGCTTTCAGCAACAGGCCCACTGGCCGAGATATGGGTGTGGTAACCAAAATATAGCTTTGCTGTAAAAGTGTGTGAGGGAAAATGCCACATAAACACAACACATAAACACACATCTTCGTTGGGAATATCACAGCAATGCGGCTCCTGACTGTCGCACTGCGAAACGCAGGGTTCCACATTCCTAGTTAATACAAAACAGGGATTAGAGAGTAGCAGTTGGCATATTTCAATTACTTCAATAATATCTTTGGACATGGACTACAAAGTAATCCTAGCTCTATTTTAAGAACCACAGGTTACGTTATTTGGGTATACAACATAGCTTAGCTTCCATCCTATACTACAGTCTAAATAAAAAAAAATCTTTTTTGTTTTTACGAAAACAATTTGCCTTCTGAAAAGGCAATCTTGTTACGTGTGTTTTGAAAGACCAATCTCCATCTTTATGTCTTTATCTACGCAAATGTTCTTTAGAAAAGCATCGTTTTTAACGCAGGCCATTTTTCCCTAAGGTGCTTAAAAATCATATTCTCAGGCCTTTATTTTGTCATAGCTCGCAAATCTTACATTCGTTTTGGTCACAAACCTACATTTTAACAATTTAACAAAGATTCAGATTATAATTGTAAAGCTAAATGTGGTAAACGTATTTTCATATATTAGGTAGTTTCGTCAAATAACAGTTTATCTTAAAAGGCCAAAACCTGCGGTTTTCTTTCGGATGCAAATAGAGCACACTTTCTTTTACTGTCGCAATCAAGTTAGATTCTATTTGCTCAACGGGTGCGGTTGAAATCAACCTAAAGCTTTTACAAACCTACTAAAACATAAAAGAAAACAACACGTGTGCTTCTCGGCTTAGTAGAAATCATAGACAAATACATCTAAAGGCCTTACGTCAAAAACGTGAAAAATACTCCAAATCTTTCCTTGGTTTTGTAGGTGAAAAGATGGCGACGAAGAAGCACTGCTGCTAAAGCAGTCATGAAGAAATGCAATAAATTCCTTGTTGTTTTATGAAAATTTACAACTTTGTGATAGAACTTTATGAGTGCCTGGGTCCTGGGATTGGCCGAGGATGGTCATGTGGATGGCTAACCGTGAACATGAACTTTTTATGATTTCCCAAGTGGTTATATTGCAGCATTCTTTTGGCCGCCGCACCTTCTGTTGCAACACTGTGCTCCTTCGAGCTTCTGAGAAGAAAATGATGTTAGAACTTTTGAAAAATAACCATTTAGCGACAAAGCGCGTTGCTCGGTAAGTATTGGGAGCCGTAGCCTACCGCAGGACCAGCCTCCCTGCATACGGCTATGCTAATGTGGCTGCCTGTGATTGGGATTTCCGCTGGCGTGGAGACTGAGTGAGTGAGATACTGGACAAGCTGTCGGTCTCATCTAATTTTTCATACGGGGATCCATGTCCTATAGACTAATGTGTGAGAAACGGATTGAAAGCAGTGGCGGCAGCACTGTCACAACTGTGGCTGGCGTGCTAATGGCGGGACCGAGCCGAGCTCCGGGAACGCCCGCCTGCCAGCGGCGCGAGGCTTGGGCTGTCCAGCGAGTCGGTGACGAATTATCAACAAAGGTAAGGCGTGCTGTCATTATCTCGCGTTTGCTTTATTTTTCGGAGTTAGAGCCGTGGTCTTTCACAGTTTAAGGTTTATTTTGCCAACCTATACGCCTAAACTCTCAGCACGTGCCACGCCGTTGTGGCATTGATTAAATAGTGTTAATTTCTTTGGACTGACGTTGAATTTCTTTACCTGTTGTTTGGCAGAGTGCTGGTTGAAAGTAGCGAGTCAGGGGCGCATTTATGAAATATATATCGATTTGTAGATCTTGGCTGTTGTTGGTGGAAGGTGTTTGTGGTGAAGAGAAAGAGGTAGCAGCGAAGCCGAGGTTTGATGGAGCTGCAGCGCTGCCAATGGGATCTGAGCTAGTCTGCCCGGGGTCACCTCTTACGTGGAGTTCTTAATCAAGATGCATGCTGCTCTGCGACATTCCTCCACCCGCCTGCCGTAGGCGGCTCGGCGGAAGAACCTGACCAAGCCATGCCTCAAAGATGGATTCCTTGGCTTTAGCCATTCTGCAAACAGTCTTTCTTAAATTAAATGTCCATCTCCCTAGTTCAAAACCGTATTGTGCAGTTTAGCTAACTTCTATTTTTAGCCCAATTCATTGCTCTCCACCACCCCACAGCTAGCCGGGCGTTTGTGTTCAGCTGGGTAAGGGTCTCGCGCTTTTATTTCCCCTTTCATTTCCTGTCAGGCAGTCTGCGGCGCGTTTGGAACACTCGTGCACCCTTTGGAGCCCATTTGTTAGCTCGAGACTGAAACACCTTCTGCGGCCAGTGAACCGCCAGAGATTTAAAGGGACTAGACACACCGCAGCCCACCTTCCATAAGCGGGGAAATGTTCATAAAACGAATATATATATATATATATATATATATATATATATTTATTTGTAAAAGAAAAACATCTTTGTGTTTGTTTGTCTGTCTATTTGTCTATTTATGTATGCCTTTCTCTGTCTAGCCTAACAATATAATGTAGTTAAGCAATTTTTGACTGGCGCATAGGCGTTAACCTAATAGATAATATGCTTCACATTTAGCTCATCTAAGTTAATTATTCATGTTGTGCAACAGCAAACTGACAAAACCTGATCAGTATTTTCAACTGAAGCTGATTCTGTAAACGTGCAAGGTCCCATTTCTGGGTTGTGTCAGTGCGGCCATTCTGCCGTTTTAATTAGACAGGCTAAACGTGATGAGGTGAGGGCTCTATTGCAGTATCCGCTGTTTGTTGATTTCATCAGGCAGGCAGTGGCGCAATGTGGCCCGCCTCAGCTCATTTCATGCTCTTTGGTGCCATCTAGTGTTTGCTTCTTTAAAACGTCAGGAGCTTCCTTTCAGTAGAAGACTAAAATGCTTTGTGCGCGCCTGTGTGTGTGTGTGTGCGCCTCTGTGCATATGCGGTGTGTGTCTGTGTGTGTGCGGGCTACATTTTTTGTACCTGATATTCCCCATACCAACTTGGACATGTGGTGCGTGTACCCCAGTGGTCGCTGCGTAATCCGTAATGTATTGTCAGCTAGGCCCAGTTTCCCACAGACCAGCAGAAACGCGATATTCGAATGCTAATACAGCCTTCCTGCAATGTTGTCCGCAATAAACCGCACAGACACTGCGGCGGGAGATAGCAGGAAGGCAGGGAGGGGCGGCGAGCCTGCGGCACTGAAACGTAAAAGAATGCAGAGGTTGTAAATTCTCTTGGCTGCTGCGAGCGCGCTTTGAAGTGCCTGCGTTTGGGAGAGATTTGTGGCACACACGTAGCCGCTCAGGCCTGCAGGCCCAGATTTCGTGCAACCTACATTTCCCCCCTTAAAAACAGCAGATGACCGCTCCAAGGTTATTGCACTGTTTTGTCTTTTGCTGCTAGCGAAGCGCGTGTAGGCCTCTGCGCCATGTATTCCAACTCGCACGCACCAAGGCGTCACACAAACACGTCCAGGCCCTTGCACTGGAAGTCATTTCTTTATTTCCTTCCAGGAAACGTCTAGTAATGTTGTGATATTGTTTTGTTTTTGTTTTCAAATTCCTAAACTTGCCAACTGCTTGCAGCAGCACAGTGGGCCGCCGCACAGAAGCGCTTTCTCCGTGGACATCTCCAAGGTACACAGCCGGTGAGCCTGAGAGAGCTAGACGGCGGGGCGTACAGTGAAGGCGAGTTGTATGCTAAGACGCCCTTCATAGTTAGCACGCTCAGGTTACACGCTGAAAGTAATCTCCAGCAGCATCTGGCCCAAGTTTGGAGGCGCCGCACCGCCCTGCGTCTTTACTGCACACTTCCGAGGAAACACATTTGTGCAAGTAGCTGCTGTAACATTTGCATAATTTGCCGCATTATGTTCGCATTATGTGCGCTAATTTTCCAGTTTCATGTGTCATAATGAATTGTCAGATTAAATTTTGGATGTAATGCATAGCTCTATTTTCCCCCACAAAAACAGTTGGTTGTGCCACGCTAATGAGATTATTAGCAAGCACCTCTGCACAAACACAAATAGCCTGAGGGCTAATCATGACAGCAGCAGGCTGGAGCATTTCAGCACAACACAACAGAAATTTGGGTTTAAAAAATGCGGAATCTGCGCTTGAATGTGTTAATTAGCAATAATATTAGCAATAATGAAGGTGGTTTAGAATAAACTTGTCTTAAATTTCGAAGGGGAATAAGCTTTTAGGCGTACGGTGTAACGGCGTTCGAGTATACACTTTTCTCTGTTTAAAGGGCGAACTGTTAGCCATAAGTTATTTCACGTCCACAACAGTAATTAAATGATTTAAAGCCACCCTGTTGTAGTAGCCTCAATCGGTGTATGTCATCTACAATACATATTGTGTATTATGCACGTTATCTTTTCCAAACACTACAATCGATGCGGTCTTCATTGTGAGGTGTGATGGCCATAGTGGGTATAGTGTTGGGTATAGTTTTATTTCCGATATGGAAACGGATGAATGGACAACAGAAAGTTTCAATTTCTAGGTATCTCGGAATATTATGTTTACATATTATAAATATATAAAATAAATATACCACATTTATTTACATTTATATATTTATTAGAAAGTGGTGTTTACTCCCAATTTTATAGCTTCGGAGATAATATTCTCAAAACAACGTTGTGATGCGACATTGCGCAGTGCGCTGAAACATGTTTAATCGTTTCAAGACTAAATGAAATGGCACTTTAGAAAGTACAGAATTGAGTTGATTCACACAAACACCACTTTATACGTTTGTTAAAACTGAACTTAAATCAGGCCAAGTTTTCGCGTCCATCCACGGCTCTCCTTTCTACAGTTTAGAATACATATTATACAGATGAGTGTATTTTTTGACAACAGGCAGTTACGACCCAACTTAATTCACATACTCTCACCAGGATCAGCTTTTAATTAGAAATATTTATTTACAACCTTATAAATCTTACATGTGTACGCACAATAATTACAAAACAAAGTTACAACTTAGTAAACACAAATATTGTACAAATTACATTTTGCTCTTAAGCTAAAACATTCTTATCGTTTTGTGCGCTGAAAAGCTATTAGGTGTATTAGTGTTATACAGTAGGGTAGTTACATTTACAACATTTGTCAGGTTTAAAAGAAGTACATGCTTAATTAACAACAAATATCTTTACATTCAGTTAGTGGAACTTTTAGCAATAACAGAATACTCACATATGTGCAGTATCGTGCTGCAAACTGTGCTAAGCAGTTACAGTGCACTTGACAAAAGTGTCTAACACGCGCTTCCTCTCGGTCGCAGACTGAGTCAACACACTGCGGCTCTTCCTCGAGCTGCCTTTTGGTGAGGTTTCCGCTCGAGCTGTACCGGTCTTCTGCTGCACCGTGATTTAGTGTCCCCGGGGTCATTTCTCAACTGTAATTCTGGAGCACTTTATTGCAGCCAACTTGTGTTTTTGAAGAAGTGACTAGGATTTTTCATTTGCAAGGCAAGACGTCCGTGCATGAAACTTCAGCTAGACCTGAAACAGATAATAACAACAAATATTACAAACGTGAAATGTTAAAGCATACACCAATATTCTTAGAAATATCAGTATAGTTAAGTTCTGATGTCATTTTGCAGGTACAGTGAATTTTTATTTTAGAATTACTCGCTTTGCATAGGAACTTCAATTCTCGTATGCACTCCTAATAAATTATTAGCCAAGCCTTTGAATAGCAAATCTGCTTGCTTTCTCTTGCAGACACACAATGGCGGTTTCCCGTCCGCACAAAAGCAGTCGTGGCTGAAGGAAATGCAGCATCCTCGGTTCAGAGGAAACAAAACAGTAAAAAAAACACATACCAAAAAACAAAGTTTAGACTCGTTTAGACTTGTTACATTGAGCTGCATTACTCGTTATATCACCCACTCCGACAGAATAAGAAGTCCAGCCGGTGCCAGGTTAACCCAGTGGTGATGTACACATAAGTGCCGTTAAATGGCATTAGGAACAGGGCCATAATTCTGCGTGCGCTCTCGAGCTAAAGGCCGGTATGATATGTATTGAGGAAGCCGTGTGTCTAACTAGATGCTTTGGATAAACAGCTGCAGTAATAAGTAACTTTTATGGCGATGCAAAGCCATAGGGTCAAACACACACACACACACACACACACACACACCATATAAACCACCGTAGGTGTTAAGAATTAATGAGCAGATCACTTCAGCTGAAATTTACTGTATGCTGTCTGTCACACGTGAGGTGCACACGCCGGTTGTGGTGACCAATTCTGATCAAAGAAAGCGAAGTGAAAGCTCGCGGTGCGCCACACTACCTGTTGCTAACGGTCTTTGATTTTGAGATGGGCTACACTGTAGTGTTTCTAAGCAACTAGTGCCGTCTTCGGTGCAAATCTGAGCGTCATAGAATAATATAGCACGCACAGATATGAAGGTGCGCATGTACCCCCCCCCCCCCATTTAATCAACATATTAATCCGATTATCTTAATGTACCTGTAAAGATATTTATTATGCTAAAATTATGCTTCGACATGTGTTAAGACTCGATAGCTAACACATTGAGTCTTCTTCATATGTTGCTTTCTGCTTGAATGGGGTAGGCCATGGCGTGTATTGGCAACATGAGTGCACCGCCGCCAAAACAGAAGGGGGAGAGTGTCGATGTATTCAATTTAGTGCCTTAAGACTCCACTGCCATTCGCATAGTGCAATCTTATTGGAAGGAGAGGCAATGGAGAGGGTATGAAAAAAGAGAAGGCAATCGCTGGGCTTCGCGCTGGGGTCCCCCGGCGCATGCAATCACAGCCCCCTCAAGGGTGCTATTTTGCAGGCGAGGGCTCCTGCGATTGGTCAGCGTCTGGTCAGATGGTACGGTTTCCCTCTGTCCCACACTGGCACCTCGCCACCCAGCACCCCCCCTCAACTAAAACCCAATCTCCGATAAACTACTAATAGCTAAACCACTTGGACTATAAAACACAACAAATCATAAACCAAGGAAAAGAACCGTGCCCTCCCAATGAGTTCCTATTTTGTGAATTCAACTTTCCCAGTGACTCTGGCTGGTGGACAGGAGTCTTTCTTGGGACAAATACCGTTATATTCCTCCGGATACACTGATCCTTTAAGACACTACCCTGGTGCTGCCTATGGAGCTTCCAGCGTCCAAGAGAAGGCGTATTCTTCCTCTTTTTACCAGCAGACAAATAGTGCCTATAGCCGCTCGTCAACCGCCAGCGCCTGCGACTATGCAGCAGCTGGCTTTTACAGGGACAAGGACCCCGCGTGCGCTCTCGCCAGTATAGAAGACCATTCTCTTGTCCTGAGCCAGGACCACCGCAAGACGGACTGCACAGGCACGCACAACAAGGGTTTATTCGTCGAGAGCGAGGAGCAGAAGCCGTCGGTGCCAGTCTACCCGTGGATGCAGAGGATGAACTCTTGTAACGGTGAGTCTTAGCTTTGTTTTGTCAAGTTTTTAGCTGCCGTTGTGGGGCTGTTGTTTACGTACACTCAGGCTGCCTGATACGTGACTTGCTTTACTGTACCGCGCCGGAAGCCCTTACAGTAGGAAAATAATGTCGCCTTGGTGTTCCATAACAGTCATACAGGAGTCAGACAGAGACACGTCGCCTGTCCAACACTTTACACTGCCGACCAAGATTTGCACTTTCTCTCCCATTTACCACCAGAAGACCAGTTTAATTGCCGCAAGGCTCATATCTATCAAGCTGTAGATTAAAGGCGGTAAGACCAGAGCACAACCCCGCTTAACAACGGCGAGGCTGTTGACTCCAATCATTTCTCTTATCACAAAATGGCTCGTATTGTTGTTTTGACAAGCTCTCCCTCTGTTACCGCCCTGCTGTACACCAAGTGCAGAGGCAATCACAAGACAAACACACTTCATGATACCGATATGTGGGGCTAACAATTCTACACAACACGTCAAGGGTAGATGATAACAGAAAAAATAATATGCCAAGAACACGTGTACAGAGTGATACTCAACGTTAAGGTAAGGGCACATGTATGCCTAGCTTACAGAGACGGCAAGTTCGGTGTTTACTTCACCACAGACGATTTAAACTTCTTGCTCTTTTTTAGTAATTAGTGCACCCGTTGACCAGAACTTACTTAAATTCTTGGTGGCTGTTTTAGGTTTACACATTCCCGGGGGAGGCGGCCAAGACATGGAATATGATGTGCAGGCTAGATAGAGGAGCCTTCACCATTCTTTAAATATTGAGCCTTGGTCCCGGAACAGTGTGTCAGATGTCCAAACTGTAACCAGACACTGCAGATTTATGCACGGATGTGAACTTTGATACGATAACCTACATCAAAATAGTGTCTCAAAGTGCATGTGGACTTAAATAGAATTTGACATACAATGTTTTGTCTTCGGTTCTGCTTGGATAGGGCTGGAGACTCTCTAAGCTTTAGACACACGTAGCACGCCATTTCAGACACAATTTTGCAAGACACAAATTGTCATTCACCTCCAAAGAGTGGGTAAACCAGCTGAATGTATGGACTACTTGTTGGTAAAGCGCAGCAACATAACGTACTTGCATATAGCCCATGTGTACGTCCGAGGCTCACGAGTTTAAAGTCATGATGTTACCCTGAAGCTATTTCTCTGCTCTCATATTTATCATTGTAATAAACACTGTGAAGACGCTAATGGTCTGCTTTCTCTTCCCTGCTTTTGTGAATAGGAGCCTTCGGTAACCCTGGTCGAAGGGGTCGCCAGACATACACCCGCTACCAGACGCTGGAGTTGGAGAAAGAGTTTCATTTTAACAGGTACCTGACCCGGAGGCGCCGTATCGAAATCGCGCACGCTCTCTGCTTGACAGAACGCCAGATCAAGATTTGGTTCCAAAACCGGAGGATGAAGTGGAAAAAAGAAAACAAACTTATCAACTCCTCCCAGACGAGTGGGGAAGAGGAGGAGGAGAAGAGGACAGAATAAGAAAAAGGACAGTAGATATAAAATAGCAGAGAGGGCACACCAGTTCTCTTTCATTAAGAACTGCAAACTTTTCCCTTTCATTCGTATGTAAACGTTCTCACCAGTGAAATTGTGTTGGTAAATTCGTTGTAGCATTCCAGGTTTCATCTTAAATTTGCATTTTTAATTGTTGCTGTTATTTTCTATGTTTATTCTTTTGTATAATTAATGCCGAATACCAATTAAATGTGTTTTTTTTTCGTGCGCGCGTCTTAGGAGTTGGTCTTATAAGAAAAATGACTGTGTTTAACGAGCTATTTGAATATGTCATATTCGTGTTCGTATTTAAGATGTATTAAAATAAAAAGGAGAAACTCTCATTGTACACACCAATGGATTTCTTTTCCTTCGTGGTTTAACACCTTTGTAAAAATCCGCCTAAAAGTTATTTCTGACCCACGCCCAACGTGAATGATATACACCAGCAAAGTACGTACGACTTCAGCTTTATATACTGTTGCATATTTTATATTCATAAATGCAGACAATCTTTTCCAGAAAGCTACTTGGTGTATTGCTGAACACCGCAAAAAAAGGATTGTTAGGCTATTGTATAGAAAAGCACCTGCTCTACCTCCAGAAACCCAAATAACTAAACTTTCTTTGAAACACGTCAACATGTTACATGAGATAGGTGTGGTGAACATGGATGTTGTGAAATCTTAAAAGAACTATACTGGGCAATATTAGATAATTTTTTTCCCTGTTTGTCCAGCACATTGTATCCGGCGGCGCACAAGTCAAATCAGCCTGTCATTGATCACACACGGCTGTAATGAGAGCAGGAGACACCGGGAGGTGTGGGGGCATATTTAGGACACGCCACCGAAAATGCTAGTGGACATCTCTGGAGTACTTTAATTGATGGCACAAGGAGAAAGTTGACCTGCTCGAGCCGGACACTCACTCGAAGGTGTTGAGTGGCCGAAGGGTCCCTCTTGATGCCCGCAGGTAGAGAGGCCAGCCTACATAAGACCTACTGAACCATGACGCAGAACTATGTCGTGTGTCGAAAATAAGGACACATATTGTTGTCGAAGATATGGAAATATACTACTGTGTAAGATATGAAGACCTAGCTACTATTGTCTAAGATGTAAAACACACTGTTCCCATTCGTGTGGTTCATCTATGGTTACGCAAACACTGCACATAGCGCACACGGCCTGATAATGCCAAAGTCGGTGTGGCAACTGTAAAAAGCTTGAAACGCAATCCTCAAGCTAATGTGTGTACAGGGATATCGTGTTGAAACTTAAATTCATCAAGACAGTGTGTGATTTTTTTGTTACCTTAAAAACTTAAACAAATTCAAAAATACACGTTATGATATCACAATCATCTGACATACACTAGTCCTTTCTGTGGCGGGAATATGCGTTAAGCGAGAAGACCAATGCCAGAATGGAAGTTTACATATTATAGCGCACATAGCCTACATGGAGTAACTTATGCCTCTGTGTCAACAAACCGTAAATCAGCCTAGACCATATATCACAGAATTGCGTTCCACAGTCAGTCCCAAACGTTTACAGCCTGTAGCTGTGGCCTACTCGGGAATGTTCACCTACAATGTCAGTCCACATGTAAATGCAGTCAAAGCGGAACACAAGCCCTTATCACAGACACACTACGTGCTGGTTTCCTTGCAGGTCCATAAAAATAACATTCCCATTTTTTTAACGAACATTGATGCCAATTATCATCATCTGTGTCATCATTATCATTGTAATCATTTTAAAGTAAAAACAGCAATACTAGTTCTACTGTTATGATTAATAATACTGCTACTAGAAATATGAATATTAATAATTGCTGTAATAAAAAGAAAATATTATTTCCACCGTGTAAATGATGTGGAGATTTGTACTCTTTTCATTCCTGTTGGTATGTTTTAATCAAAAACATTCGTTCTTGCAAGAATTTGCAGTCTGTAGGGCGGTTAAACAGACAGTATTAATATGAATATACTATTTTTTCATCAGATATGTCTATGTGACTATGATCACGGCCATCCGCAACAAACCAACGAGAAATGGTCATGAAGTGACATTATTGGAGCTGTGATCACAACTAGTGAAACATAACAGTGATAAAACTGGCTTTTATTGTCTTAGGAAATGTGCACAAAGCGAGGTGAGGTATTGGGCGAAACATTCATACTTGCAAAATCTTCTATGTCCAGTAGGTGACGCTGTCTGCCAACGGCAGCACACCACGGCATCGGGAGGCACACGTTGACTTGAGCCTAACGACTCCCATCTCGTCATCATTTGTAACCATAGAGCATGAATTACCTCTTGAAGTCATCAGTGAGAATTTACGACTGGTCAACAAAAGCACGTGATTCCCAAACGCACCCCCACCCCCATATTTGGCCGCATACATAGCAAAAACGAAGTACAGTGCATTGCTATAATTCATTAATACATCATAAATCGTGAAGCACAGCGTTATAACGACCAAGATCTACAAATCAAGCCCTCTAAAACAACCTAAATGAGCTCTTACTTTGTAAACTCGTTCTCAGGGCGCTACCCAAATGGCCCCGACTATCAGTTACTAAATTATGGAACTAGCAGCAGCGCTATGAACGCCTCGTACAGGGACTCCGGCACCATGCATTCAGGCTCGTACGGCTACAACTACAATGGGATGGACCTAAGCGTCAATCGTTCAACCACCACGGGCCACTTTGGGGCTGTTGGGGATAACTCCCGGGGCTTCCAGTCCCCGGCCCCGGAGACGCGGTTTCGGCAGCCATCAAGCTGTTCGCTTGCGCCCGCCGAGCCCCTTCCCTGCTCCAACAGCGAGAGCTTGGGATCCAAAAGCTCCTCGCCCCCCTCTGACCAGAGCGCTTCCACAACGGGCAGTAACCTCACCAACAGCACACATTTTACAGAAATCGACGAGGCCAGTGTTTCTTCCGAGACCGAAGAAAGCAGCCACAGATCCAGCAATCCAGCTCCCCGGACGCAGCAAAAGCAGGAGTCCACAGCCACATCAACCACCTCGGCGTCGAGCGATGGCCAAACGCCACAGATATTCCCCTGGATGCGGAAACTGCACATAAGCCATGGTACAAACCTATTTTGTTTTAATGTATCTCTATGCATTCTGATCCATTGTTGCACTGTGACTTTTTTTACTCCTGGTAAAAACAAATAGAGCTTGTGATTCAGCCTGTATTTTAATTTCCGTGAAAGCGCCATAAATCTTTCAAACGTGGAGCCTTCCAAACTAGGGAGGGAATGGCAGTGGGGTGGCAGAAAGGACAACGGGATAGGGAGGCTTAGAAGTTGTTTCTTTGGAAAGTTAAGCTTTATTTGGTGTGGGAACTTGATTACGCTGGGGGCAATAAAACGAAGACGGGTCATAAAACGAGTAGGTATGAAAGCGAGCTGGTGTAAAAAGTTGAGGGCTGAAGAGAAACAGTAGAAACGGAGGCTATGGAAAGAGGGACAATAGTACCGTGTAAAAACATCGAGACACCCGCAAGGAATGTTTCTCCTAAAACCACTGGAGAGTAAACAACCAAAAAAGCTAGTAGTACTAGCAGCAGCAAGATGTGTGTGTACAATAACCCCTGCCCACTACTTCATAATGCCAGGCTAGGAATTCAACCAACAGCGAGGCTCTCGTGTGTCTAAATGTGTGTTCAATGTAGGCATGCTAACAAGTTGTTTGTGATTCTCTGCTTTTTCTGACTGTGGCCCTTGCATACACCGCTAACGCTTGTTTCCCCTTGCGTTTTGTTCATGCTGTTCAGATATGACGGGACCAGACGGCAAAAGGGCCCGAACCGCATACACCCGCTATCAGACGCTAGAACTGGAGAAGGAGTTCCATTTCAATAGGTACCTCACGCGCAGGAGGCGGATAGAGATAGCCCACGCGCTCTGCCTCTCAGAACGGCAAATTAAGATCTGGTTCCAGAACCGGCGGATGAAATGGAAAAAGGACAATAAACTGAAGAGCATGAGTCTGGCTACTGCAGGTAGCGCCTTCCAGCCCTAGTAGCAGCCCTGAAAAGCATTCAGAGTTGTGTGAAAGAATATCAAATAAAAAAGAAAAACATAAAATAGATTTCAAGATACAGTTACAGAGTCCAGTTCAGTGCGGCACTTTTCGGCATGTTGATGTTTTAGGCAACTTAAAAATTCTACTGTGGTACTGTTATAATTAATAAAAAAAAGTTAGTGTTCATATGTTGATGTTTTTAATACTATGGTGACTATTATTTCGACAGGAAGGAAAAAAAGATATCCAATGCCGCCTGATGTCCTTGTTATTCTAAATATTGTTTATGTGTCAAGTGCTATGTTAAATGCTTTCTCGAAAGTTAGCATGCAGCTCTTAAATGTTATAACTTATTTACAATCTATAACAAGTGTATACTTTTGAGTTTACAAGTTAGACTTGGCTCTGGCCCCATATGAAGTGAAGCTGTAGTATAGTGGTGAGTGCTTTGCCTCGCAGACCCGTGTGTTTCATGCCCTTCCATCCTACCTACTATTTGTCTGCACAACTATCTTTAGCTTCTCATATGTCATATGTTCAAATCCTTCAATTGTTTGTTTTGGAGTGAAAAGGGGAAAACTTGTACATAGACTTCGCTGTTTCAGTTCATATATGTGTATAGTTATATTCAACAAATGTAATTGTATATTGTTGGATCATGTTTATGTTCCAAACAGGATGTACATATTAGACATTTTTAATGTGACCAAGTAGCTCTTCTAGAAGGCAGAGTGGATGACAAGCGTGTGAAAGCTGAAAGAAATAGCAATTTCTGTCCGACTGCCTGTACGCATTTTGCCAATACGCTTTTTGTATTTGTTTGTAGCTTAAATTGGAGTAAAAAATAAAGATCCTCATATTCAGACCAATAACTGACGCGCCTTGATTGCATTTTGGTATGGGCGACCCCGGTGTGTACCCGATGACCAGGGTATCTGTGGGTCAAACGCATCTCAAACACACACTGCCAGCTTCCCAATGCGACCACCAACCCCACTTTGACAATAATCAACTATCGATTTGTCTCAACATTGTTAAAACTGTCTTGTAACATCCTCGCACAATTAAGTCACTGGAGTGTTAGACTTATTATATTCTTAAAAATATTATTCTGTTCCGACAGTTTATGTAGTCATAGAAAAAAAAAGCTCTTTTAAAACATGAAAACCTTATGCGTAAAATGCGCACCAACAACTGCCCATCACATAACGCGACAAAAACAACGCAATTGACCACAACAGCGGAAAACTTAACTTATGTTTACAAAATAAGCAAAGGGATTTCTCACAACAAACAAACATATAAAATACTGAGAAATAGCCCAAGCATGATGTTCATATTTATCTGAGATAGAACACCTCCCAGACCGACTTTACATCTGATTCCAAGTAAACAAACACACCGAACTCTTAAACTTACCAAAGTGTGTCCAGTGGTTAGGCTAAGTCTAGACGACTTTTGAGATCTGTGTAAGAGTCCTGTCATGGTGAACTAGCTGCCCGACTCGCTTTGTCGCCTGCGTTTAGCAATTCCGCTTTCCCTTTTCACCAAACTATACCAAAAGTCGCTATGACATTTACATGTCAAACGGATGAGCATTTTATCTTGAAGTTAGATCGTAAAAATCGCCCAGGCCACAGACAGATACCCCTTACTGGCTCTCAAAAGTCACGTGGGGTCCATAAAGTTAGTTTTATGGTTTTGGGGAGTTGACAATGTACTATATATTTCACATTCTAGAATGCAAGTGACGGTTTAACTGCTTCGAAGGGATTCTAAAGGGTCAGTTGTGCCGCTAAGAGCAGTCTGCTAGGCCACTGCAGTGCCCGCGCTCGCTTCGAGCCATGTCTCCTCTCTGGTTCTGGTTCTGCTGTCAAGGAAATGTGGACTATGGATTATGCATACACACAGTAAGTCCAGATTAAGCCTGTCGCTTGTTCGCTCGGTCTCAGGGCGAGCTTGTGCGGAGAGGGACAGTGCGTGTCAGATAGTGGGGCCAATTAATTTGGCCCTACTGTCACAGTGCAATGGCGGCTGTTCTGCAAGTCTACTGGTGAACCTAGAGACTGTAGCGTCCTGTGGATTTCTGTATAAACCAGCATCTTGCAATGAGACGCGTGAAGTGATAGGGTGTGTGTGTCGATTATTTGTGCTCATGGTCACATTTTGACATTGCGCGCTCCGGCCTGTTGACTCGTGCGTAATGCTGCCTTGGCTGCGTGTTTTAAAATTATTCATAAGCAAGTTGTACTTCCTATTTGAAATGATTTCAATTCACAATATATGACAAAATGCCAAACACGATTAGCTGAATAACTAATAATCTTTTTGTAATGCATGTTATTTCTCTTTCTACCTCATGTCAACTCTTTAGTATTTAAGCAAACAGCTAGACTGCAGGCTGTAGGTTTGATGAGACACTAGGTACCTGGAGAATCTGAGAAAGACTGGAATTCACGATTGCAATAAGTGACACTTTTATCACAATTTTTTATGTAGTTTAGAAAAATCCACTTTTGTCAGACGGTATGTTTTGTCCTCATTTAGTATAATTCCGTGAAATACTGAACGCCAAGAAACTGTTTTGTCTACAGGCCGGGTTATTTAGAAAGTTCGATGTGATTATTTTGTTGAGAGAAATGATCAAATTGTTGTCTTAAGTTATTGAAATGCAATTTCGCAACGTAATAAAACATTCTTTGCAAATTAGTCCACTTCCTTACAATGTCTTCACAGGGGCACACAAACACACTTTCTCTCTCACTCTCTGTGTTTGAGATACCCCCCCAACCCTCTCACACACACACACACACAATTCGACAAGCACATCTTTGTTCCAACTCCGCCCAAGTCTTTCCAAACGGGAAACGTGTGAATAGCAACACACTGGGTACAGCGACTCTCCACATTTGTAATTTGTGTTTAGCAGTCTGCAAGAAGGACGCTCACGTTTAAGACACCTGGAATAAGCCAAAGAAGCTAATACAAAGCTCAGATATCACACGGGACCTGTGTGTGATTAAATTGCAGCCATATATAAACTGTTTAATGTTGTTGTCATCATAAAGCCTATGTGTAGGACTAGCCGAGTTCAGCTCCAGTGTAAAGTTGGGAAGTGTATATCATTATATTGCACTCAGTGCCCACTAAAGATACTGCTCTTCGAAAGCAGTACTCCACTATAGTGCTAATCCGCCAGTAGTAAGCGCATATGACTGTCATTGATGTGACTATTAATGCTGTCCAACATTAACAACAAGTCTGGGAAAAAAGTCTGTGGTTTTCTTTGCCACTTTAAGGGGCAGGCGTAAAGTCGGGTTAGAGGGAGAGGGCTGGATTGGACAACCCTTATAGCTTATCTCCCTTATCTAAGTCACTACTTACATCTAGCAACCATACTTACGCAGCTTTCTTTCTCTCTCTCTCTCTCTCTTTCTTTCTCTCTTTCTTTCTTTCTTTCTTTCTTTCTTTCTTTCTTTCTTTCTTTCTTTCTTTGTAATAACCTGAATTAATTGTATTCCTATTTCGTTTCCTGCCGATTCCACTTGAAATCCTGGCGTGGCCTACAAAATAGCACGTGTAAATATATAAATGGCAAAATAAATACATACACAAATAAATGTAACTTTTAAACATGCATATTCGATAAATGGCAACTTTTTTGTATTTTTGCTATTTGTGAAGCTGGAGTGTTGGGTAGTCTACAAGTCCAAGGGTTATGGCATGTAGGGTTAATCTTACGTCGTACCATCTGTTAATAAATCAATTCATCCTTGCTGGGGTCAGCGAGAGTTTACGGCTGCTGTGTGACCGCACCGGCAACCTACACACTGTATTTCCCAGCGAGGGCAGTATGGCGTTCATCTTAGCATATTTTGTGCTAAAATAAAAGTCACAGTTCTTTATACTGTTATTCTATTATTATGTACATTTTTGTACAGTTTTGCTTACTACTCTGACAGAAAAAGAGCCTGAAGAAAAAATCGAAATGACATTCAGTTCGAATAACCTTTGGTGCGTGTGTGTGTGTGAGAGAAAGGGAGGGAGATAAAGCTTGTGCGTGTGTGTGTGTGTGTGTGTGTGTGTAACAGAATGAGGAAGTTTCATGAGGTAAACAGGAAGGCAAATCTCTGCACGCGAAGAGAGGAGAAGCTTTCTATATTATTTTTCATGGTCTTCCTTTTGTCCCTGATATGGTAGGAAGGACTAAGGCCTCAGTCTAGCTCTACGACTAGGCCTTTTTAGAGTTGCCACTAGAGTTTATTTTTCCGGACTCTTACACTCCACAGATTTTCACAAAGCTAGCTTTGCCTGTGGTCCTGAGTCGTATAGCCGACAGATCCCATTCGAGCATGTTTTAGGTGTGTCGGTGAGTAACTAGGCGACGGTGTTTTCAATGTAAGGTGTGTTTGTGCGTCAGAATGTGTTTAACTTGGGTGGGTTAGGATCATGGTATGGCACCGTTTCCGCTGGGAACACACTGTGTGCTAAGAATGCTTGTCATATTCAGGGAGAAACGAATTTATGGCATAGAAGAGGTGTTTGTATGTTTTAACTTCAGCAGTTGTCGAGGTGTCTCGGCTGCACTTTCAGCCTCTACTGAACCCAGTTAGCATTGTAAGCAGTCAGTGGCATATACTGATAATATTGAACACTGGTCTGCGACTGCAATATCTGGATTCAATGTTTTGTTATATAAAATTAGCATAGCCTGGTCAGGCAAAAATACAGACTTGATGTAGCTTGAATTTCCGGGACAGATCGAACAGACTTTTATGCCACGGTTTCGGACGTTTAAATTGCCATTTCAACCTCGTAATGTGTTCTGCATATTGATAGGGGTAATCTTCGCGCGTATATCTCATCCATAATGCATGAGCTCGGGATCATTCAGAGGTCAGCAGACTCGCGCAGCCGCCTCGGCGCACGCGCTCCAACAAACAGCGAGCTCATCACATGGGCAATTCGATGTTTATCCGTCCAGAGGGGGGAAAGGGAGGCTGTCGGAAAATGTATTTATTTACTCCTCACTCTTTCCTCCTCTGCTTCCGATTCGCCCAGCCTTACATGCGCGAGGACGGACAACAAAAACATCCCCAATATCATACCGCGCGCGCTTCCCTTTTCGATTTAGTTTCAAACAAAAACAGATACCTATTTTTCTAAATAAAAAGTTATACATTTCCAAATCATGTTCGATTAATTTCGCAGCAATTAAGGTAGCTTGTTGTTATTAATAAATTACGATCATATTTAGGTAAATCATGGTGTTGTCATGGATCACTTGGATATCGACACACACATTTTTATAGTTATGGATAATTAATGCTTCACACGTTATTATTGGTCTTTAACAGGTTACACGAAATAATAATAATAATAATAATAATAATAATAATAATAATAATAATAATACCAATAACAATAATAATAATAATACCAATAACAATAATAATAATAATAATGATGATGATAACAATAATAATAACAATAACAATAATAATAATAATAATGGTTTGTCTATAGCCTATATTTGGCTGAAGCTGATCTAATTATTTATCGAATATAAATTGTGGTGTATGCCTTCCGTGAATGCATGATTTTCCTTAGGTTTTTGGTCAGTTGTGCAGGCTAATGTAGACAAGGCCAAATCCGTACCCAGGACAACTGTAATCCTAATAATATGCCCTAGGCCACAGCGTAAAAAGGGCAGGCCACGGCCTGACAACACGGACTGGGCTGGCTATGGATGTGGAGATTAGAGTGATGATAAGAGTTGTGATGCATTATTTGCGCCAAAGAAGTGTGCAACCGAGCTGAATAAAGCTAAATAAGAGCCGTGGCTTTTGTCCGGAGGAGAGAATAGAAAACTGGTTGCAACGCTCGTAGGTGGCCAGCAGAGCCCGCTTTAGACCAAACTTCTCAGCTGAAGAGGCAACCACACTGCCTGCAGAACAGCCGTGCCTTCTTGGAATAATGCAGTTGAACACACCGAAATAAAAAAGCTATGCAGTTGAGTTCCTGCAGTTGAAGATTGGTTTTGATTCATACTCCGAGGTGATGGTGTAAGATTTTAGTCATGACCTGTTCGTGGGGGAAATGTTTTGGTGAGAGAACAACATACAACTTAAATCTTGATGGTTTGCCCTTTCTAGTTAGAGATGAAAATGAAATAATCGCCGCAGAAGGTGAAATAACCACGACTAGCTGTCTAACTGTAACGTCTCCTCTTGGTTGTACGCCTAGCCTCCAGCAATGGAGGTGTATCTATCCTCGTTAGAGTGGCTATGTAGAGAGGCGCGGGGTCACAGAGTTGAGGGGTGAAAAGTTTACGTCGTGCGTGACTCGGCTGTCGACTCTGTAGACCAATTGCTGGATGTCAATGGCAAAGTGGGAGAGGCGGGGGTGGGCTGGGGTGGGGAGGTGGGCAGCTGAAAGGAGAGGGGAGCTGCGGGCGGGGGAGTGAAGAGCTACAGATTGTCTCATGCTCAAAGATGAGAGAAATGATAGCGGGAGAAGAAGGTTGAGGTGGAGGGTTGACCTTCGCGGTGTGACAATGCAAGACCCCCCCCCCCCCCCCCCCACCGGCCCGCAAAAGAGGCAGGGAGGGAGAAACTAAACAAAAAATGGCCGCACAGACCGAGGAACTACGCGGAAGGATTCTGTGACATTGGGCTTCTCCCATTCCCCGTGCAGGTGTTTGCTCTCCCGCCGTGTTGTCACTGCAATGCACCACCGGGGACCGGTACTTGGCCTGTGGCTCCTACAGCCCTGAAATCACGCAGCTGTTTTAACTTGGCTAAATATTAAGTTATTTACACCTGATAAGTCAGAATAGTAAGAGAAGAGAATAATTTAAGAGAATTGTACTATGAACCCCGCTGGTCCCAAATAGCATGGCATTGGTCCATGGATTTGTCCACATATAATTTTCAGTAAAATGTTGTTTTTTCTTTTCAATTTTCGACAAGGTACAAATAACAAAACAGAAAGTAAAAGGTTGTCCTGACCTCTTTTGTCTGAGCTAAATGTGCACTGACCAGTAAATATTTCAAGTATGGCCTAGTTATTAGCGAAGATAAAACCGGTGATTTGTTTTGTACAAAGATTCATTGCCATTACAAAATATGGTCTTTCTAATTTCTAAATTTGTAATCAGAAGTGGCAATTACACCACTTTCACAATTACCAAATGTTTTCGTATAGCTAATACGTTGAACTTGTAGCATAACAACAAAATAACACCTGCATTAGCACGCTGCATGCGTAAACACATATTTTCTAAAGAACAGGAATGGACAGCATTGGAGATGGGAAAGCTAACAGGAACCTTATCCTGACTGATTTTGCATAGTCAAAGAGCGCCCACTCGCTAATCATCCCAAATCTCTGAATCTCTGAAGGCCATTAGAACGGCCTCCTTGCTCCCAGAAATAATATGTCAAGCTGCACCCGGGGTGACCCCACAGCACTGAAAAACATTTATTCTGAGAAAGACTAGCTAACAAAAGCCTAAACATCCCCTCCCAACTGAGTGATTATAGATCATTTGTATTCTTAGAGACCTGCGTGTCTCTTGATGCAAAGTAGTGCGCATAAACTATGTCCTTGTGAACGTATTTTTGCCTTGGTAGCATTTCCATTTCATACAAAAAACTACTGAAAATAGTTGAAACGTACAACTGATTATTAGCTTAAATCTTAAGTTTCTTTCTGATTATTGAATGTAACGTGAATATTCGTAGTACTACTGGTCTGTGAAAAATCAGTAGTGTACCAGTTTGAACTCTCACGTTTCTTATGCACCTACCAATTAACCTACATTACAGATACTAGTAAAGTCTCTCGCAGACAGAACGTATAATGAGCCAACGGACGAATCATTTAGTAATTGTTCTCATGATACCACACGAAACCTATAGTGTGTGTATGTGTAAATATGTAAAACTCTCTCTCTCTCTCTCTCTCTCTCTCTCTCTCTCTCTCTCTCCACACACACACACACACACACACACACACACACACACACACACACACACACAGTGTACCTATTAAACCACGCACACACACTTTAGAGACACTAATAAAGCTGCTTTGAAGGTTGGTCTTCGTAAACGTATGCTGTGCAGACGACCTTACACAGAGAGAAAGAAAAGGCATAAGTCAGTAAACAAATAATTCCATTACTGGCGCAAAGACGGGCTCTAATGGCGGTTGCTGGGATGGTATGATTCTCTGGGTCGGTATTTTGTAAAACAAAGTGCATAAGTGCTGAATAATTGTATTAGAGAACGCGTCCCAATTGGAGTTCACCCGGAGTTCACTGAATGAATCCCAATTCCATTGTACCATGTGCCGTTG
This sequence comes from Coilia nasus, assembly GCA_027475355.1. NCBI lineage: Eukaryota > Metazoa > Chordata > Actinopteri > Clupeiformes > Engraulidae > Coilia > Coilia nasus. Next base: position 38,479,282 of record CM050216.1, on the reverse strand, counting down.
CCAGGCACTGCGTTGTTCTGCTTTGTAATATCTGCATTTGGAACATGTTTAAAGTGAGCTTGGAACGTTTTTTGCGTTTTGCTCCTGTAACTACACGGCGACAGAATTGTGACAGCCATCTGTACTTTTCCCCTGAAGGCGTCAGTTTGTTGGTCTTCTCGAGATCCCGAGGAACAAAACACCTTGCACAGATGGTAGTGTCAGGAAGACACCAAACGTTGTCTGTTTTTTTTTTTTTTTTTTTTTTTAAACTGCTGTAACAACCCCGATAATATAGCCATGTTGGCTGTCTGTTCAACACCTGCAAAGTTGTAATATAAAGCTATCTGTACCATATATCTATATATTTTCAAATGCTTGTATGGTCAACCAATAACTGTTTGTGTGTGTGCGTGTGTGTGTGTGTCCTGATCTGTCCTGCTTTTCTCAGAGGACTTTATTTATGCGCAAAGAAAGTTAAGAAATGTGTTACGCTCGATCTGTTTGTGGGCTTGGAAAAAGCCTTTTTGAATGAAGCCTCCTTCCAAAGTCATTTTTCTTGAAAGTAATGACCTGGGCACAATTCAATATGAGCGACTAAGCTATGCATGCATTACTATAGAGCTCGCGAGTGGGAGAGACCCTGGGCTGGGGTGAATCGCAGGTCAGTGCGTCTAACAAATATTAAAATGTACGGGGACTCGTGACACGCCTTGCTGTTTAACAAAGACTGCCAAAGTGCGAGATTAATACGAAAACTTGAGAGTCCAAAAACAAAATGCCTGAAAGCGCTCGGTGGTATTGTGGAGTGCAGAGCAGCAAGAAAGGTTATGGGGCATTTTATTTTTTTAGATGTATTAGGAGGGAAACGCTCGCATAGTGCGCAGGGATAGCTGCTTATGTCGCCGTTTGCTAGGCTAAGTGACAAAGGACAGCCCGCACCTCCGCTCTGCCAGATCAAGTTGATCTCAAGCTGTTTTATCGCATATTTTTTTCCTCTTATGGCAAGCGTTGTGTGCTCGTAGAAGATTGGCTTGCGCGCTCTTTCGGACGCTGTAATGTCCGCCTGCCCCATTGTTGCTGAGATTGTTGAAGCGGATCTGGAGGGACCCGCGGAAACGAGGAGTTTCACACACAAAGGTATCACGGCGAGGTCACGGGCTAAACCTGTGGCGCTGGAGAAATGAGAAGGGGAGGCTGGGGGTTAGAGAGTCGCGGCGACCTGAGAAAGAATGAGCTCGAGGAGAATCGAAAACAAACCGGGGCGAGACCAAGTACAGTTGTGTATTTTTTCCGCGGTGGACGGGCTAAAATGCCGAGGAAGAAAGAAATTCCGAGCGTGGAGTGCACTGGATGCGAGCAGAGAAGTAAGTAAGGAAACCGGCGCTTCATTTACATATTGCGGCGTTCCCCAGGCAGGTGCTCGCCTGGGCGGACCACGTGCTCTTGCTGTGCAGTGGGTCGGCGGGTGCCCCCTCCTCTCCCACCGGAGTTCTGTGCTGGATTTGGGCCTTGCGGTGCCGCTCTGTGCTGAGATGTACGTGGAGCTCATGTCGTGAATATTTACCTTGGCTATAGTTGTGCCTGTGCACTTTGAATGGCGTTTGGCGTACACATTAACCCCATAATGGGACAGAAAGCAGAGGGTCCCTATGCCGCTTTAAGGGCAGGGCTCCCGGGGTGAAGGCGAGGTCGTGGACACCGGGGGTGAAGGGGTTAGAGTGGACAGCAAGGCTAAACTTTCTCTTCCCTTTGCTAAGCTTCTATCTTATTTTCGTACTCCAAACCCTCTGGAATTACAACAACATGTATTGCAACGAAAACGCAAAAACACCAGTTTTATTTATATGGCAGTATAGCTAGTCCAATGTGCCTGGGTGCGCTGGCCATTTTATTGAACAATGACAATCATTTATATCAGGGACAAAAGGCACGAAACAGTCAAGGAATGAAAAGGGCAATTTCTACACTATTGTGTTCACTTGATTGCTCGGGCCTTTTTGAGAAATTAGTAGGCCATAGAATGGCTAATGCAAACGCTAGGGGTGCTACTGATTTTTTTGATTGGCCTAAGCTTTCATTTTATCCACACAGCAAATCCCACGGAAATATAAACACATGTGGCTCTTTCGCAAAATGTTCGATTTCGCTATTTTTTATTCGTATTACACATCATTACTTTTACAACAATCTTGACCACATTCTAATATTTTACTTGAAACCATGAAGAGAAAATAACCGGCACTTTAAAATATATGTATTTGTATAGGGCCTCTATATATTTCACCAACGGTTAATGTTTTTGCCTGATACTTTTTAAACCGTATACTGGAGAGGCTTTTTGAAGGATTAGGGAGTGATTTGGGCATTTCTAGATGCCTGGGGACAATAGAGTGGACAATAGACCATGCTATTTCTGTCTGGGCTTGATTTTGCATTTACGTTTCTGGAAATATCACATCATTTTTGAAACATTAAGAAAGGGTGTGATGAAGAGAGAGATTAAAATTAAACGATGCTGTTCTAATTTATCTGAAATATGTATATTCGCTATTACTTCAATAGAGCTTTAAATACTATAAAATTATGCTCCACACACGGAATTGCAATCTTTGTCCTGGTTTGATCTCGATATGTATAAAGTGATGATTGTGTGTGCTTTTTTTTTGTTTTTTGTTTTTTTTTTTTTTTGCTGTAAAGTAGCAAACATGTATATTTTGCGCTTTTCTTAAACAATGGCAAACTCGGTTTAGGACACTCTCTAGGACACTGCACACGGTGACGCTTGGCTGTTAGAGTTCAAGTCTAAATGTTAATAATCTACAATATCATTGACATTGTCGAGTACAGCAGGCCCATAGATGTTTGTTACTTATTCATTAAAAATGTTGTTTAGCTTACCCAAAAAGAGGATTATACACATGGCCAGTGTTCAGATAACAAGAAGACACACACTCGGCTATATACACTGTACGGTTGGATCTACCTTATTTTCGGACAATGACGATTTATAGTAAGCTTACCTTTTTGGGGATAGCACCGCAACAAAAAAGGAATAAAAAATCTGTCTGGGATACATATTGTGTAATCCCACGAGAAAAAGGCCCCTCGAGACAGAGAATTTAGAATAATCCAAAGCACGAGTTTTAAAGAGCTTGTTTTTCAGTACGGTTTAAAATCGAAATGAAGTAGTGGTGCTTGGTGCAAGTGGGGAAACTTGTGAAAGGGGCCATAAAATGTTTGCTTGGTTCTTTGAGGACGTGTGAGAAGGCTGCCATGTCTTCCTGCCTGAATATTTTATGGTTTTATGCCCCTCATCTCCGGATATGCTTCCCGTCTGAGTAGTGTTAGCTAGCCAGCTGCTGCCATGAAACCATATGCATTATTACAGTTCGGAGCTAAGTCTTTTTCTATACGTGCTTTTCTGTACTGTAATTAATTAGCAATACTTTCATGTTCGTGCCCACTCATGTTTACTATTTGTGTTGCCAAAACTGGTTAATGAAATATGCATCTTGGTAAAATGTACGATTAAGCTACCCCACAATCTTTCACACTCGCCTTTTTAAGATTCCCTTGTCCTCCCTGACTCCCTCCCTCTCTCTCTCTCTCGCTCTTTTTTCCTCTTCTGGACCCATGCCATTCTCGTTACTCAAGTCTGGCTCTGCGAATTGCTCCATCATACCAACTGCGCCCTTTCCAGGACAAGCTGTTTTTAATGTATAAATTGTTGATAACAGCAGAGTTATGCTACTGGATGTTAAAACTCATTTACATTCAAAATATCGGTAACTTGCTGGGTTTATCTGTTCCCAAAAAACAAACTTGCTAATGTTGACTGTTATTTCCTGGGGCTAAACTTGTAGCATGCTATGTGTATTTTAGGGCGTATTGTGTGTTTGCAAAGCACCCCTCAGCGAAACGAAAGAGGCACTGGGTGCACTTGGAGGCAGACAGACTCAGGTGCTGCGCCCTGCTCCGCTCTGCTCGCTCGCTAGCGCGGCCAAGGTGTGCGGCCTTGTCCCTTAGGCCACCTGTCACGGAGAAAGCTGTCATCTATATATACCCTGTAGATCCGGATTTGTGTGAACAGACACACAGTCACAAATTCGTATCTAGGGGAGTATGTAGTTGATATATGCGCTACGCCACCGATGGAGAGCGAAGACTTCAACCACTGCCAACATTCCCCTAAATTGCATGTCAGGCTTGTTTATTCTGTGTGTGGAAAAAAACTTAGCATGCTTAGATTTTTCCCGTGTTGTTAAGACATGTTGGGGGGATAGGGGATATTTTATTGAGCTGGAGTTCCCATTGTGGGCGCGGAAAGTGCACTGATTGTTCCTCTAATGAGCGCACCGGTGGCTCCTCCATCAGCTTTCGATTTTGACGGCTTCGATTGAAGCAACAAAACATGTTTCAGCGCCATATCTACTTGATATAAATTCGATATTTACTATAATGACCCCCAGTGTGTGCAGAGGTGTTCGGGGAGAGATGTTAGACCCAACTTCTTCTCTCGTTCTTTATGGTGATGCGCCTCCAATTGCTATGCAAGGTGTGTAAATTCGTGTGGGGAATGAACGCTCTCCTCTGACGGCACTAACTGCCGACTTGCTCGAATGCAAAAGGTCTTGCTGTGATTTAAGAGGCTTTGTAACCTGAATTAGTTGATGAATTTTCTATCGATCTCAAACAAGCCCAGATTAATCTCTGACAGTCTTAGGGGCTGCACGCGGCTCACACCAGAGACATTGCCTGCGCATTATTCGCCCGCGCATTTAAAGGCTTGGCCATAGCAAGTCCTCTGCATCACTCTGTCTGGCACCTCTTTTTCCAGAAAGCCCGCCAGAAAAGAAAACTCCGGATTACCTTAAATATCGTGCCTGGGTATGTGCGCCTTGGATAGCCCATGCGCGAGGCTTTCTTATAACGAATTGTGGTGGAGTGGAGTGGGGAGGGGGGACTTGGGAGCTATCCACACAGGGCTATAACTCTCCGAAAAATACGTCACGCATTGCAGACTTATAAGCTTTCGTTTGTTATTGTTTTGATTTTCTTGCTTGACTATCTTCTGTGTGCTATCATGAAAAATAGAAAACATCTGAATATCACAAAGTATGCGCGGCTGATTCACGGGGTCTGCTACGGCTAATCCCATTTCCTTATCCGGGAATTGGAGGGTTCCACGCGATTGGCTACTGCTGTCACATGGATTCTTAACTTTGTTCACTTGACAGAAAGTAGGAGGGTTCTGCGAAACAGGGAAACGAGTAAAGGGATAGATATAAATTTTAGTATATTTTGTGTGCAATTCAAGGAAATTAATGGCCATGAGTTCCTATTTGATCAACTCCAACTATGTGGACCCGAAGTTTCCACCCTGCGAGGAATATTCCCAAAATGACTACCTACCCAGTCACTCGCCCGACTACTACAGCGCCCAGAGGCAAGAGCCTGCCTTCCAACACGAGTCGCTCTACCACCAGCGCCCGGGCTGTGTCGACCCGCCTTACTCGTCCTGCCAGGGTCCGGGGCAGCCCGCAGTGGTTATGTCGCCGAGGGGTCACGTTCTACCACCAACCGGACTCTCAACACCTATCCCTGAGCAAAGCCATCATTGCGACTCCGTAACTCCGAGCCCACCGCCCGCTTGTGGCCAGAATCCCATTAACCAAAGCACTTCATCGGCCAGCTCACGCAAGGACCCCGTGGTTTATCCCTGGATGAAAAAAGTCCACGTAAACATTGGTAAGTGCTCCTAACTCGTACGTCTCTACCGTGCTGCGCTGCTACACTGCAGCCTGCTTGGGAAGCCTAGATGTCCGGTGTTAAATCTATTGCTCCCCTTGTGAGGTAGCCCTCCGTCGAGATTTACGATCGGCTGTTTGCAGGGCAATATAATTACACCCTCCATAAATTTTTATTGCTCTTTCTAGCCAAGTACCTTTGAAGTCTATGCAACCTTCCCCTTCTAATTTCTACTAGGCTAGGTTTTATTGCAGCGCAAGAAAACCATACGTTAAGTTTTATGCTTTCCTAATTTGCTTTTAAGTGGCTGGATATATAAACGTGTACTCTACTCTGTCATTTCTCTATTGTGAGGTAAAAGTTTTATGGAAGCTGAAATATGCATATTTATGGACAAGATCATAAAGCACTTTGGGAAAGCAAACAGTTAAACTACTTTATTAAGAAGGAGTATTTTCTGCGATTATTAGTGCTTTGAAAGGTATATGGTGAAAATAGACGGGGACAAATGCGAGTTTTCCAAAGTCAAATGCTATCAGCGTGTCTACAGAGCGTAGCAAGGCGACAGAAATAGTAACGCCATATAATACTCTTTGGTGTGGCGCTGCTCTGTGCTTGACTTTGTTACGGACATGTTTTCCATGTTGTATGGCATGCCCACGCAGTTAACATGGGTCCATGCGTTCGGTGTGTGTGCCCTGATTGCGCACGTCATTGTATGCCTCTGGCCCCCTGACAGAAGCAGCCCAGCACATAGACAATCATCAGTCGTCTTTTTGCGTGTAGCACTGCTGTGTTGTGATCAACAGATAGGAACAAACACTTTCGTGAATCAGTGTGTGTCCACGGTACATGGTTACATTTGATTTGAGCGGTTTTGTGTATTGTTTTAAGGTAGTTTGAAAGCCACTTTTGAGATGTTTACTCATAGAGTTGTATTTGGCTTTCTTTCTCAACAGTCAGCCCAAATTATTCAGGAGGTGAACCCAAACGCTCCCGCACCGCCTACACGAGACAGCAGGTTCTGGAGCTGGAGAAGGAGTTCCACTACAACCGCTATCTGACCCGGAGGCGCCGTGTGGAGATAGCTCACACACTATGCCTGTCTGAACGCCAGATCAAGATTTGGTTCCAGAACCGACGTATGAAGTGGAAGAAGGACCACAAGCTGCCGAACACAAAGATAAGGTCCAGTAGTTCCACCAACACAAACCCGAGCGGAGTGTCGACACTGGGGAGTTCACAGAACCGGAGCAGCGGACCCCCACCAAGCCTATAGCCAGCCTCCCTTACACCCACTTCCAAATAAACGCACTTTTTCTACAGTGTCTAGAGGGGGCCACGCGTGGATTTTAGCCACGCGGCTCTGCCCGTTCTCTATCTCTTTATTCACTGACAGGGATGTTACACAAGAGGGTTAAGGAATGGAGGAGGAAGAAAATATGTCCGATTCTAAGCCAGAAAAACACAGTGGGGCAAAGAGTCCAAATACAAACACTTCCACAGATGTGTTCTCTCTCGATCGAGTTCCCTTTCTTACCCCGCACCCCTCTTGTTCTCTCTCCCCCTCTATTGGAACAGAAGGCGGCAGATAGTTTTCAGATTTGGTGAAGATGGATCCGCGTTTCATCTTTAATCACGCCAAACTCGGTCCCATTTGTCATGTTTACTCTGCGGTACAAAGGATGAACCGTAGGCCTGCCCATTACCTCGACGTCTAGCGTTCTGTTTAATAAATGAGTCTCCTTGTGTCGTCAAGCGCCGTTCTCTTGCAGCCCTTTCCTGCCTTCCGTTCAGAAAACACAACGAGCACGGCTGTCCAAATATGAAGTTTCTCATCCTTAAATCTCAGAATTTACTTTTTATTTTTTATTTTAATTATTATTATTTTTCTGTTGTATTCTCAGAGGATGCAATGGCAAGAAGACTTAGAGCGATAGTGAAAGACATCGTTCAGCATGTACAGGGACTGAAGCCTTGCTTTTTTCAATACTTAATCAGCATTATATTTGAAATAAACAGGGAAATATAAAGGAGACATTCTTCACACACAGGAGAAAGTCACTGCAATTTCCTTAAGTTGGACATGGTTATATGCTAAGAACCAAAAGCTGGTACATCGCAAATCATTTAAACAGAGCACTGCTAAGTACTGTGTGAATTACCTCAAATGTAATTGTGTTGATTTTTTGTTGTCTCGTTTTTAATGAAGTGACAGATTTGAACTCGTTTGACTTACATGACAAGTATCTGCAATAAGAACCTATTCATTTCTTGTGAGTGAAATGTATAATTTAAGTCAAATATGTGGCCAGGGTTGTTCAGAGAAAAAGGGTGCGTATATTTGCATGACTGAATATACACATTTATTTTAGCGTTTATCCTCGTGACTCTAAGCCTTTTCAGGCACATAAACACGCGCACATGTCTGTTGTCTTTCTTTCTCCTTTCTTTATTTTCTCTTTCTCTCGCTTTTCTTCTCACCCTGTGCCATTTGGGTATTTACCTTTTATGTCTTTAGTTTTTTACATTCCAAAGATCCGTCTTGACGCTGGTAAATGACAAATGTATTTTATTCCCCCAATTTTTGTATGTTGTCCTCTCTCCCTGCTTACCTCTATCTCTGTCTTCCTTGTTACTTGTAAATAGCTAGAAATTTAATAAATTGCGAAAAAGCATCTCTCTTTCCCCTTTGTGTCTTGTCCTTCTGTCGCCATATGTAACTAAGACACTCTTGGACGCTTTGAGGAGTCAAGTGGTGAAGAAGAAGCCAATATTCAGTGTGATATATGCCAAAGCATACATTTTTAATTAGATTTCGGCCCGCCACATAGGATTTGCTTTTTGCTTTTAAGCTCAGGCCTTCTTGAACATCAGAGCATATCTGCCCTGTGATTTATATCGGGCCTCCTTGAGTAATCCTGCTACATTACGCCTTGTAATCTCGCTTTAAATCACGAGCTCCTTCGTTTCATTCTCCTCCCGCCTTAATTTAACGGTGCTCACACTCGCTGCTCAACGATGCTGAGAGGGGAGTTAAAGTATAGATCCCCGTTTCGAAAAAAGGCCGAACAAGTAAAATTGTTTCTCGGCTCGTGGGCTTTTAATGCTTTAATGAGTGTAATTTTTGCACAACAGTTTTCTCGGGTGCTCGCCGGTGCGGTGTGTGTTTTTTATATTACAAAGGAGCAGACCGGTGCCATAGCTCAAACCCTGACAACCAAATAGATAATCAAGAAGACAAATGGCTTCTTTTGGAAGGCGCGGCCCTTGTATTAATTTTCATTTTCTTTTCTTAGAGCAGGTATCGAAAATATAGAGCAGGAGAAAATAACATTCCGTTTGCCTGCGTTGAACTTTAAACAAAAGTGTGGCCTCAAATTGGTCTGCTAGCATTCCGTGGCAGCCGAGAAGACTTTCTATTACTCGCTCCTTGATATTGTCGAGATCCCCCCGCCACGCGAGGGCCTCTATCCATTTATCTGTTTTCTTTCCTTTATTTATGAAATGCCCCAGCAATATTACAACCGTCACACTCCTCAGCCAGCCAAGATGTGTCTAGTCAACGAAACAGCAAAGGCCTCTCTGCAGGTTCTGAGCCCATCTCAGCCCTGTGGGGTTATAGACTTTATATTTTGAAACTGTTAAGATTTTAGAATTTAGCTTCAGGGGGACAAAACAAGTCACAATTTCTTTCAGAGACTTGTGCAACTTGTCACACGAAGGCCCTAATTTCAAATGCAAAGGTTAGCGCTATCCTCATGTCCAAATGTTATGATATTTTTAAAATTGCACATGACGTTTACATGGCAAGTTGATCGGTTCCTGTGAACATTTATCTCTTTGTAAGAAAGGCCCAGAGGCACTCGCCGTGTGAAAAAAAGTGCCTTCTGCGTGTGGCATCTGATACAATGCGCACCTTGGAATCCTATTCTTATCCCGCAATATCTAAAAGGCCTTCTGCCACTGGCGACTGAATAGGAGCGAACAGATTTCTTAGGGGGCCTGAAAGTTCACCGCCATTATTTGTGGACACAGCCCAAGAAAAATGTGAGAATTATACAGCAAAATCATTAATCACCGCTCCTTTTTACACACTTCTTTCTATTGTCATTCAGCAGCACAACTGCATGGGCCTTCTGCTAGGAGGGGAGTCAAATCTTGGGAGACACTTGAAGATATCCCCCTTCCACCCTCCCTAACACCCCAACGCCACCTTCTTTTCAACTAAGTCCTGAAGAAAAGAAAAAAATCTCCTTGGACATGCTGCAAAACCTCTGAAATTGTAGCGCAAGTGAGAATCTTCGCGGGCAGCAGGATGGCTGCGAGAAAGGTAAATGCATTTAGGTTGGTTTTGGTTTACTTTGGGCTTTTATGACTTTATGGCCCTGAATTTCACAGTCGGGTACCAGGCGAGCATTTGTGCCGACCCGGGGACAAGTGACGTTTATGGCGGCTCTGACTTTTGAGGACCGGCTGTTGCTATTGGGTGGTGTTGCTCAGGCTACTTGATTTAAGTTTGGGATGACACGGTGCACGGTACAATTTGTTTTCATGAGAAACATATCAAAACTCTGCAGCTGTGCTTCTTGTCTTTGGTTGTGTCAGGAGGACTAAAAGAGAGTGTGTTTGCGTGTGTGTCATGTCTGCGCATGTTTACTGGGTATATTTATGTGTATGCCTGTATTTATATACATGAGCGTGTGAGCTCTATATAAAAAGTATGATGTGTAGGCCACATGTGTTTACGTGTTATATAGGGTGCTAGTTTTATTGTGATATTTATGTGTCTGCTGTATTCACTGGACAGTGTAATGCATATGGTGTTTGTAGCGTGTGTGTATGTGTGTGTGTTGCAGAGAATTAGCCATGTATGTATTTAATGTGGATACAGATGCATAGTCTATCTCTCTCTGTCTCTGTCTGTCTCTCTCTGTGTGCCTGTCTGTCTTTATGTGTGTGAGTGTGTGTGGGTGTGTGAGTGTGTGTGTGACAGGAGGAGAGAGACAGAGAAAGGCGTTGTGTATAATTTAGTGTGTACATGTAGGTCTGGGTGTAAATATTACTGGTCATGTTTTTGGTACACGTAGTGTGCACAAAACAAACAGACTATTTTACGATGACATTCAGTCTGTATTTATTTTATGTAATGAGATGATTGTGTGGTAGGCGACATGATGACACTGTCGGCTGTGGGAACGCATAGGCTTCTTGGCGCATATGCTTGGATTGGCCTTTGGGCCTTATTTTGTTTTGGTTCCACGCAGAACAGGTGAAACGTGAAATAAAAACAACAGAGCAACTAGATTGCAGAAACGATTTTAGACAAAACCTACACAATCCACTGGACACAAATTGCTTTATGTAATTGCTCACGTTTGTGTTCTTAGATGCGCACAAATGCCTCCGATATGCGCTCACCGCAGTTTAACCCCACAAGAATCGATCTTAAGCGATTAACAGAAAAGGACAGGCGTTCTGGACGGTTGTTCCTGTGCCCACTTCAGGCTAGGAAGAAGTAGTGCGTGGAAAGGCGTAAAACAAATTGTAAAAATATAGCACATGGTATCGGGGGAAGAGCTAGGGAATCGATGGTTGCACTGAACAGCAAAATGGCTTCAGGGTTCAACCAGGGGACACGTTTTTCTGACCGATTAGGTCGGTTGCGAAGTCACAGACTGACCCCCTCGAAACCCTTGACCCTCTGCCGACTGGACACAGGTCCGGGTTACATTTTCGGCTCAACCCCGGGGCGAGGTAGTCATAACACCGCGGCCTGTCCACTGTAGCCGGGGGCACCCGCTATCTCTCTTCTAAGACACTCGAATAAACTGATGGGGCCTTAAGACAACACAGGCCGTGGCCTTGCCTACACCCCTTTTTTCTCTGCTACAGCCAAAGTTTGTGGTTGCCATGGCGCTAGATTGACGGCGAGACCACTATGCATGCCTTGCTGCAAGGCTTTGCTCACTTTACCTCTGGGCATACAGGTTATGTGTGCTACAACTGCCATGACTTCGTTTTGTTGTTATTATTTTTATGCTGTTGCTCTAAATGTGGTGGTTATTTGGTGTTGCCGCCTGAGCAACAAGGTATCTCCTCACCCCCTCTTCCCACTGCCCCTGCCGCCTCCCTGCTTCCTTGAGAGAGATTGGTTGGAAGGTCTGGTCGCCTGGCTCGACATGGTGCGGTGTTGCCTGTTTTAGCTCACACACTGCTAATTGCGAAACAAATAGCCTGTGCACACCGCTGAATTATTATTGTGGAAAGCCGGAGAGCGGAGGTCAGCGCCGTGCAGTCAGTGCAGATATATGGCCACAGCACGCGAGCTCCGCGCGGCAGGGCTTGAAGCCCTGGATTTTTTTTAACAAAAGAGACACATATTAAGTAAAGGATAGCCCAAATGTTACCACAGCAACGCCCCCCCCCCCCATAATAATAAAAACACCACACTGTTAGTAGCCTCTTACACCGCTGAAGGGTAATACTTCGACGGTGTATTAAAATAATAATTATTATTGTTATTTATTTTTGAATGCTAGTAGTAGTGCTATCTAAGATCCTAGTCCTGTAGCCCACCAGATTCTTTTAATGACTAACTTCATTTAAGTGCAGCAGCCGCGCAATGGTGAACGTGCTCATTCCCTATTAATAATTAACCAGATAAAAAGACAGATTGAGATTCGGCAATGCCAGGGCACACAGAAAAGAAAAAAACAGTGAATCTAATAAATAACTATTTATTGATCAAATAGATTTTGAAAAAAAGAAGGGATTTAATCGACCCTTAGCGTTTTTAGTCTGACAGCGACATGGCCAAGCTCTTTTGCTGTTACTGTAAACATTTAGCCGACCAAGGTTACTCTTATCATTTCTCCAACTCGTGTTGATACAAATGCCTGTTGATGAATAGATTACTTGTGCTTATATGAAAGTACATTAGGTTTTATTTATTCTGAAATATAGTCTGGAGTCAGCTCCTATATCTATCTCAAACTAGCTCAGAACATTTTTTTCCTCTTTATTGTAAAGCACAACAATCCTGTACATTTTAGTAAACATTAACCACTGGTCAGTATTGACCCAGGTTTTTGGAAAATGGAATTTGTCAGATGTTAGGTGAGGACATACAGGCTTGCAGTCTTCTGTGAAGGGAGCGCGTCTCTTTCAGAATATATTTCAAATGGGACTCTGCGTGGCTTGGCGGCTTTGACAGATTTACGGTCCCCAATAAAAGAGCTGTTCGGCCTGTAAATCATCCCTCTTTCGCCGGGATACACTAAGCCTTCAAAAGGATATGTTTTCAGAGACTGTTCAAAAGCAATTTACACTGATAGTCACTGTTATTGTAATTATAATTACTATTATGTGTTGTTTATCTATTATTATTATTATTATTATTATTATTATTATTATTATTATTATTATTATTATTATTACTGCTACTAGCATTATTATTAGCAAGCAGTAGCTTAGTAGGCTAGTTGCAAACAGAGTTTATATTGAAATGACAGTTGCTTTTATGTACAATAAATGTCATCATGTGGATTTGAACGTGATCTTTTATTCTGCGGCTTGTATGATAGCCTGTGGTCAGTATCAATACATTTCGTATGGTCTGTGTACAAATACACTGTACAAATAGGCTAGTTATGTAAAATATGAAATAATTTTCATATTAACCCTCCACTAATTTAAATGTATGTTATTATACACTGTGTGTTCGTTGTGCTTGCATTTGTAGTCACTGTAAAACGTTGTTATTAATTGCATTTAGCAGATGGATGCTACTGATTATTATTGCATTTTTTGGTAAAAAGCATTTATTGAAAAAAATCATAACAAATACGTATTGATATGAAGACAGAGGAAACACTGTTGTTCCCATTTACACCCAGACAATAGCACAGACAGTACACGCACAGAAAATACCAAAGGGTATTATATGACATTTTAAGGGATTCTAGCGGCCTTTTAGATAATCCAGCACTGTGTGTGGATATGCTAGATATTGGTAACGAATGATATTCATTTACCATTTGCCACAGTAGCATCTATTTCCATTGTGCGTTTGGTTCCCATAGTAGCATGAGCATACAGAGACCCTGACAGGAGCAGGCTGCTGGTGCTTTCAGTTGCAAACAAACCTTATCTTGCTCTTGTTCATTTTTCTGGAGAATATTTTGTGTAATTGCGCGCCCCCACACCTCACCCTAAACACACGCACCCTTGCTATCTCCGCTAAGCTGTTTTGCCTCTGTTTGCGTGCAAGGGGGAAAAGCGGAGGCATGGTAGAAGTCTCCCCATGTTTCCAAGCACACCAAGTCGAGCTATTGTTTGACCTTCAAGAGAGTCTTGGTTCGACTGGTCGCCTCCACACCGCAGGTCTATTGTTCGGCTGTTATAGTCTAACCAGTGAGCCTCTTCCTCGGTGGAGGGGAAAAAAAACTACTACTGCCAAGAGCTTACGGCGGGGTCTCTGCAAAACTCGCCCTTTTTATGTGTCCGTTGCTACCTGTCCAAAAATGTGCTGTCTAACGTTCCCCGTGAAAATGAACTCACGCTACGGGCTAGACCCATCATTTGAGGTGCCATCAAATAAGATAATGATAACAGTGCACTCAGCTACACCAGAAAAGCACACATGAATATTATATCATATCGTATATGTATTATCCGTGAATACAAAGGCATAGGCTACAGGAGACAACATATGGTATGTGTAAAACATCCAGTTACCCTATAATGTTTGACATAGGCTGCAGCCCAACCTACTGATGTAGAGCAAAAAACGACAACAGTTTCAACTGCTTTGAAATCTTTAATTCGATTTCAGACACAGAAAGATGAGATGACATTGCACTGAACACAAAGCGACTCAAGGCAGCTGTGAAGCAAAACACTGGCAAGACTTGTACTTGCTAAAAGAACGAGCACTTTAATGTGGTACAGAGGCAACCTTTAAAAGATGTTATATGAGCTGAATCGAAATGACTCTGGTCCGCGAAAATGTAGGAATGTAGAACAGTAGCTGGATATCCAAGTTTCTCTTAACAGTTCGATCACAGCATGTTTCTGAGCCTACTAATACTTACCCTAAGTGCCATTTTGAATATGATAGTGTCATTTCGCCACCGGCTTCGGGTCGGATAACGGTGAAGGTGTATTTTACTTTCTTTATACATTGTATGTTCAAATAAATTCAAGTTAAAGGCGAGTGTCTGTACCACTGAGGTAGAGTGGTCCCGCGAGCTTGCAAGGAGAGTCACCCCCATCCCCCCTCTCGGTCACGTGATTCATTAAATAATTAATGCAGTGGTTGCAGAATAGATATGTATTCGTCAGGAATATCGCAGACATGGTCTCCCTGTGTCTGACGTGAAATTCAACTGTCCTTTTAAAAACAAGCCCTATAGCAGAGGAAAAAAAGAGAGGCACCGACACGCGGAGGCTGCCATATAACAAAATTGGACGGGAGCACCTCGGCGCGTGGACATTGTGAGTATAGCGGAAACGGGGGACGCCACTTCCAGGCGCGTACATTGCTGCAACATTCCGGGCTTGCCCTAGTCCATGAATTATTTGCCGTTTGTGATATTGTGGTAAATATGTCAGAAAATATTCATCTTGCCATACCTTGTCATCGTGCATGCCCGTCTCACAGCCCATTCCATTGTTTGACTTTAAGTTGTGGCACCAAGACTGATACTACATGTCATAGCATTGCACTTGTGCTCTTTCTATATCATTTTGTATATTTATATTTTAGAGCGCTAGAGGACTCTGGCTGTCCCCATCCCATCTCTCTCCCCTCCGCGGCATGTCCCTCTCCCTCTCCACTCTTTTCATTCAGCTACTTCGCTTGATTTATAGTGATTTGTGTGTCAGCGACGGCGGGGCTGCCATTGTATGCTTGTGAGGGAGTTGTGTTGTTTATGACCGTCTCTGCGATAAATCATTTCGGTGGGAAAATGATGAGCGAGCGATGATACTCGGGAATGAGGAAGAGATTCCTGGCTGCTCGCTGCACGCCGGCCCTTTCGCCATCCTCCGTAGCGGGCTGAAACCCTCCTCTCTCCCCATTCCCCCTCTCTCTCTCTCCCTCGACTTGATTATCGCGGGGGATTTACATGCAGTGGACCAGGAGCTAATACGAAACGGGCTAAGTAGCTGCAGGTCTTGAGTTACTGCATATACGATTACCAATTAAGGGAAGATTTGTTTAAATTTGGCAAAACGGGAACGCCTCGCCGCCATGTAAATCTCATAAAAGCGCCAGAGCCCGCCTGGAGATTTATAGCCAGGGGTTACATACCTGGGTTGTAACTCTTTTCGCGACACAGCAGAAGAACTTAATTTGAAGGCAAACTTCATAGGAGAGGGCTTCTGAGAGACAACGCTGAATGCTTAACTACAATGATCTGCAGACTTTTAAAATGCTAAAGGCCTTTATGAGGGATTAATTGATTTTATTCTTTGGGGTCGAGTCGAAGTTGAAGATTTTGCATGTTTTTTCCTGCTATGTTTCTTCTATATGCGTGGGATATTTGTAACAGACCCGAATGAAACTCAGAAATAACCAGACATTACGGAGATGTAGAGAAACACTTGTTTATAACCTGCATGTGAGCCTTCTCAGCTTTGATCACAGTAGGCAGTGTAAGGGTGTATTATTGTACACACTTTCCGGGAGGCTCAGGTAGAAGCCCATTGTAGTGCTGAGACACCCTCGGTGCCATTTATCCATCTCATGGTGGAACCTGTGTTACCTGAGAGGAGGGGGAGCTTTAAAGCGCGTGGCTCCAACACTGCTAAATCTACTTTATGACGCGTTAATGTTATTTTGGCTGGGCGGCAATATTTGTACAGTGCTCTGATGCTACTGAATGGACATTCACATTCTAGACAATACAATAGACAGAGAGAAGAGTAGCTTTTGTGTTTATTCATTTTTAATTCTTAATATCTGTCAAAAATAACATGGTATACGAGTAGCAGTAGAGATAATAATAATAATAATAATAATAATAATAATAATAATAATAATAATAATAATACACATTTCATAACACATTGAAGCGCTCATACTGGCAAGAATCATTTCCCGTGGTTACCTCCTTCTCTTCCGCTCCACCCTGGTAGTGTAAACCTTTGTGTAGTAAAATTAGAACAACTGTGGATCCCATCAAATATTAATGGAAGCAGCGGCGAGGGGCAGCACTTTCAAAATGTATAATTCCAGCGGTAGTCCTCGTCGCCAGGCGCTGTGTCAAAAACAATATCCCAGCTCATTTCGGTGGACACGCAGGGGGAGAGAGGAGAAGACATTTTCGCACAGGACATCATTCGGGCTCTCTAAAACCATCTCATATCTGATTTCACAATTCAGTGACACTGGTGAGTGGAATGAATGATTCAAAACACCATCATAAGACAGGCCGTTAGATTTGCACAGGGAACCACTAGCCCGGATCACTCTGAGCACAAGGCTAGAAAATCACTCAACGGCTCTGTTTCTGTTTCTAGTTCTAGTGTAATGTTTTGTAAATATATGAAAACGAAAATATTTGCAACTTTTACATGCCATTATATCTTTACTTAGCTGAGATTAAAGGTGACGATGCTTTATTATATCAAATTACACGAAACTTTGCGCATTACCAAGCGACTACAGCCAATGTTATTTTACAACGTAGGGACTGAAATTTAAAAATGGACAATAACTAGCTGTTAGTGTCCCCTTTATCAAAGAAATTTGCATTATCGTTCGACTTTATTACAATACGTCTCTGTTGGAAAATCGCATGCCTTTATATGCTAATTCCTGCTTATCAGAGCAAACCTTATAAGCTACCTCGGTCAAAGTACACCAGCTGTTTTTTTCTATGGGTACAAGCTGCACCGTGTTTGTTTGTTGTGTTAATGTCAGACAACAGTGTAGTAGACTCACTCAAGAGAAGAGACAACCTAGACGAGTCTTCCCACCACTTTGAACAATACGTTCACGTATGGCAGCCATATTGTGTGTGTGTGTGTGTGTGCATCTAAATTTACGCAAGTAAACCATGGGCGCTACAAACCGCTGCGCAAAACCACATTCCGATTCGCTCACTCATTAGTTGCCTATAACAAAGATCAAGAATGTGAGCAAATAAACAGGTTGCATGATTGGTAAAACCATTACTTCTGATTAGCATTACCAACACTTCCCTTACAAAACCCCTAAGCAAAAATGCATTGAAAATAAATCTTTTTCCTCCCCCTCTTTTTACACACACAGACACACACACACGCACGCACGCACACACACACACACACACACACACACACACACACACACACACACACACACACACACACACACACACACACACACACACACACACACCTTCAACTCCAGGAGACCCTGCATAGGCATGATATATTGGGTCTATTTTTCCCCATCAACGTGGTAGGCGAGAGCAAAGCATGTCCACAACAACACAGGGACATTTTCGAAGAAAGCAAGCAATATTTTCCTGCAACGACTTAGTCACATTGCGTTTTCCAATGCTCCAATGATATCTATTGTGCGTTTAGTCGAAGAGTGTTATACATACGTAGTGCTTCTGATCATAGTACAAACGAAGGCCTGACAGAAAAAAAACACACAAAAGCAGTGAATGGGCTCAGAATAGAGTAGCCTAAAGGCAAAATCCGCAGTAGTGCTTAAGTGTATCCCATAGAAACTCAATTTGATATCACCGCGGCCATATCCCTTCTTATAATGTGGAATATATGTAATATTTCGGACTGATCATTTACACAACATAACTCTGTTATTTTTGCTATTTAGTTTGTAATTTTGGTGATGATAGTAAAAGTGAGAAGGCTTATCTCTAAGCTTCTGTATTCTCCAGCAAAAAGAGGGCAGGGGACCGTCTTGCCAGGTGTTCCCTACCTCGTAATGCAGGAATGATTACGACTTTGGAAATAAATCAATATGAAACCTCACACTAATTTATAACGGTCTGAGAGGGCAGCGATTGAAAGCGCATGAAAAATGACCGTCGAATAGGTATCCAGCGAGTGTGCACAGGGTTTTCACCGGCTTGAGGGGCATGGCGAACAGCGATAAGGGCGTCGAGCCGGAAATGTACGGGAGAACCGCTACCTTTTTATGTGCGATGGCTAAGAATAGCCCGGATACTATCACTACCCTCCTGAATCGCTATAATTGAACTCTAGTCGCTGTATCTCCTTTCTGCCCGCTTTTGTCACTGTGTGTGTGTGCGTGAGAGCGTGCGTGCGCGCGTGCGTCAGAGAGACAGAAAATAGAAGAAAAAGAGCACTCGTGGGGATCTTGTTGCGTGGGAAGACTACATGTGTACGCACACAAAGGTCTCATTTTGCCTACATATGCCAGTACACTTTTGATCATTAAAAAGGCATCTAAATAGTTAAAACTCTTTTTAAAATATATCCTTAACCTTACATATGTTTTTGGTTATATGACTGACAGTTTAGAGACAGGCAGAATAAGTGGCCTATAATTCTATTTTTGAACAAGTGAAATCCGTTTTTTGGTTAGTATTAGACTAATAGCAATGTCGGAGAGTTAGTATTGAAGGCGCAGGAATTTGTGCGGAAATGGGCTGCTATCAGAATGAGGTTGACCGCGTTCACCCCTGCAGAAGCCCGCAGGTTGTAATGGCCACATGGGCCATGTGTCGGCCACGGAGCCGTGGACTTCCCTATTGGACAGTCGAACCCCGCTGCCTTCTCCACCCTGTGCGTCCTGTCAGTCCACTGGTTCACTAGTTCACCGTGTCAATCCTCTTTGCTCCACACTAGCAGCCAGAGACAGAAAAAGAGGTAGAGGGTAGAGGTGGAATCTTTCGCCTGTTGGCAACTGCTGAGCCCAGGGAATCGCACGCTGCGGTCGGAGCACGGAATTCAGGGGAGGAAGAGCTGTCTTTTCGGAAGCGTCGATGTCTTCTGCCGCCTTGTACTCCTGAGTGTGTGTGCACGCGCGCCTCGAATCAGTCGTAATTGTCAAAGTGGGTTCATGGATTCAAATCCCGTCTCTCTGCTGTTGCTTTAGTTGCTTTTGAGTAAAGCTCAGGAAATAGCCGTGCCAACAGCAGCCTACCGTGAACATTAGAGCGTCCAGGGTAACAGAGAAACAAACAGAGCAAGTATTCCATGCGTGTCGTGAGCATAAAATCCCAAAACACGCGGTCATCCATATTTACAGGAGCGAGAGGAGTGCTGGAAGTCAGGTAAGGCTTCGACTAACGCCGTTGCCTGAACTCTTCTTTGAGTCCAAAGCAGCTCTGCAGACAAGTCATTAATTATCCGTTGTGTGACCGAAGCAGGAGCCATCCTTGGGTGTGCCCAAACCCGCAAACTTTTTTTGTTTTCCTAGACCCGAAGACAGATGCCTTCAAATAGGTAACTAAAGCGTCTGAAGGTGTCGCCTGTTCATTCCCCCTCTGCACCGCTCTAACTTACTCTAACTCACTGCATCTTTCCCTATCTTCCCTAGGAATCTCTTACTGCCTTTTGACTTTTCTTCTCTTGTCTTCTGTGTGTCCAAGTCGCCGGCGTAAAAGTTTTATGAGACGGCGTAAGTTAGTTAGCCTGGAGAGTGAAGACCCGCTGGGCGACTTGAACTCAGTGAATGGATCTTGCAGCTAGGGTGTAAAAAGAAGACGCATGTGTCCATGATTTATGACCCCGGCAACGGATTGCTTACTCTAGCTGCTCTCAATTTAGAATCGCAGCTTTTTCTCGCACTCTGCGCTGCGGGAATCCCCAAAATGCAACCCTTATGATAACCTCGCATTTGGCATTTATTTTTCATTAGCCATAGCCTGTTGGGGAAACAACTGGCGTTCAAACAAACGTGTAATAAGAGACAACAATGTGTTGCAGACTGTCAGTAAGTCCAATCTGCCCCCTAGAAAGTACGTTTATGTTGACTTAATATCGTTCCTAAGTTCTGCTGGATCGTGCTGTGTCGCACATGTAAGCAAACGTGAACATCCCTGTATAGCTATTTAATATCACACACATAAGGACCTGGCTCTACCTAAGACTCACAAACATCAGATTCAATCACACCTTCACTCTATCTTGTTTTAGCATTGAGCAAAAAAAAACATAATCTTGGTAGCATGTGGAAGACATTTAAAAAGAAGACTCTCTAGTCACTCACGAGTAAGGTGCCTGTTTTAAAGTGTATCGGGCACAGAATGGTCCTTAGCAGGGTTGAGGCAAAATGTACCAATGTGCCAACAAATTAGACCGACAAGGTGTAAAAAAGCATCTGCCTCGCCATGTGTTTGGCAAACGTTATGTTGGTGTTATATCAGGATGATGTCACCGAGGTTCAAATGCAACAAGAACAGCCGCGGCCCTCAATCACTTCTGCTAAACTTTCTGCCACATGCAACTCAAATGGAGTCACAGCATCACAAGGAGTTGGCGCCAAACTTAACCTCTAGTTTGGGTGAGTATCAACATGTTCTGGAGCTGGACGCTCCTTTTGGTGCCAAATTGGAAGTCAGGTCCCACTCTGAACTGTCGGCCGTGCTAACACAAAAGGACTTTATATAAGGACAGCCATACGCAGCAATATGGCCGGAGTGGTCTGCTGCCCACGCGCTGTCTAAAAAGCCCTTAGCCTCCTAGCTAATACTGGAGTGACCCAGCGGTTTACGCATCACAGAGATCCGCCTCAAAACCGCAAAACTCTTAAGTAGCTATCATGTCATCGATTTTATCATACATCACTGACACCAGGCCCAGGACAGGGGAGAAGGGAAAGTGAAGGCACTTGTGCAAGTGGACAGTAGCTGACAGCACAAAAAAGACAGCGCACAATGTATTCCTATTGTGTTTGGTCTCAGTGGTGACATCCTAGAAAAACCCCATCTCAAGATTCCCCTGTGTAGTCAGAATTATTGGAATACAGCCTGCCACTGGATGTTGTGGTGTATCTGTAAGAATGTATTAGATGTTCCTTAATGTAGGATAAATAGAGTTACAATTCAAAGCCAAAAGCTTTGTTTTTGCACTATTGCAGATGCCTAGCTTCTGACGACGCTCTTCCCATATTTGTAACATCTGATGAGGCAGGCAGTTCTGAGGTCTTCGGTGCAGGGCCATCGTGACCCCCACCCTTCCCGCCTACCACACACACACACTCTTCAGTCCGTGCCTCCTTTAACCGCAGTTAAATATTAGCCCTCCAAAGCCCTGATGGCTGCTAAAAATTAACTGGGCTCAAAAGACCTGACTGTGAGCATTCTAACAATCTAGCATCCTCATCCTCTGAAGGAACGGACGCGCAGACTCACATACTAAGATCCACTTGTGTGGATATGTGAGAGAGCTTGAAACCACACTTGCAGGTAGCTTTAGTATAAAATAAACTATACTATGTTTTAAGATTATTCATTTTATTGTAGAATTAACAGGCTTCAACAGCAATGCGTAATGGGGACTAAAGCTGGGTCATTAACGGCACTCTAAAAAATCCAATAACTATACATGCTTGCGCACAGGTAGCAACAGTCCACCTCCTGGGGAAACGCGTTGACTCCTGTGCTGTGAGTGGCAGCTCCATCCACCGAGATCGATAATGCCATAACGCGCAGGTCAGGCAGGCTCAAATGAGAGTTTAATTGTAATCCGGAGATCTTTAGTAGAGGGCTATCTGCGTGGGTGTAAAAAAACCAAGCCCCTTGCTCTCTCACTCGCTAGCGAGCAAAGAGCCCCCCCTTTATCGCCCAGAGATTGGATGCAGAGAGGCCTCGCGTATCCAGCTCCAGCTCTCAAGTCGGTGGTGTTGAAAGTCCCATGTCATCCGCCAGAATGGGGGAGAAAAGAAGATATATCGTGCCTCTCCTCGTTTAAAACAATTCACCGGTCGCCATTTGGGGCTTGCCCGTCGTTCGAGCTCATTACGTTTCAAGGCGCTGGAATTCAACGAATGGACCTGATGAAAGCGCACCTTCGCAGAGATAGCGGGAGAAAATAGGCCATTTTTAGAGGGTGGTGCATACTGAATTGGGGCAAAAGTTAAAAGTGGCAACAAAATTGCAGGAAAAGGGAATTTAAAAAACGTATTATTTTGATAAAATATTGATCAGACCAGCTTAGAATAACGGCATTAGTTCAAACCGAAAGAATTTTGACGTATGCTTGTCACGTGAGCGGATGATTGGGAGTATTATTTTGGATTTGGAGAGGGCCTGCTGGACCCACTGGATGTGATTGTCTCAGGCTCTGACTCTGACTCTGAGTCTGCTCTTCCCCGCCGCCTGGTAATTAGGCAGCAAATGGGATAAGGTCGGCGTTTCGCTGACTTCCACAAGGCGCCATGCAGGGTCTGTGAACGCCTGGGACGGCAGGGCCGGGATTAATTCATAAATATAAGACATTACAAGGGGATTCCAAAGTACTTCCGCTGATTGATCATTAATCTGGTGAGTTATTGCTCCTCCACGCTAAAGGTCACACGGCAAACCCAGTACCAATCTGTCAAAGCGCGACATGGCCACGCCGCGCGCCGCTCCCCGTTTATTCCTCGTGTTTCTGACTGCCTGCTCGTGTTTACATGGAGCATGCAACGTTTTCTGAAATTATGTCACGAGGAGAGGGGCTTCGTGGGGTATGGTTGAGCACGAGCGCTGGATGGGACCGCGAGGAACGAGGCAGGGCGCATGACGACTATCCTAACGGAATGATGTGATAAAGACAGAGCCGGAGAATGAAATAGGGAGAGAGGGAGAGCAAGAGAGAGAGGGAGAGGGAAAGAGAGACCAAGGAAAAAAACTCAACAATAAAGTTGGGGTAAAAACAGTTTGCTATATGCCCAGGGCTCTGTCTGTGTGTGTGCTTGTATGTTTCTTGGATGTGCTCAGGGATTCCACCATCGCCGTGTTTATATTGAAAATCTTGTGCAGGCAAACATTCCAGGTCCCTAATGTCTGTGCATCCACTTAATATGCATTTTGATAAATTATGCAGCAGCGCCTTTGTTGCAAACCCTGCAGAAATCAGGCGGCCAAATCCCAGTGTTGTGCTGCTCGGCTCCTTCGATACCCTGCCTGCTAAACGTCGCTTTTCGCTGGATTTTCGTTGTGTGGATGAAAAGCTAGCCCCAAATTGGCTTGATTTTCGTTACTCCCTGGCTCGTTTTCTGGCCGTTTTTCCCACTAAAATTGGCTCATCAGCTTTTCTGCTAAGAGCTGCCTCCTCCCTTTGTTCTGAGCGCAGCGTGGCTAGCTGCGGGGGCGCGAGCACCCTTCACTTTGTAGGTAACTTTAGGTTTGTCCAGTTAGGCTGCGGGTCGCCGGCGAGCTATCGGTACCGAATATCTCTCCAAAACTACCCGCGTGGCTTTCAAAACAAGGCCGGGGCGACGGGGATGGACGCGAGCCAACGCCGTGCGTGAGTGCGGGGATGCAATAAATAACTTTATGGCGCTATAGGCCGCAGAGTCGGGGAGGTCGGGGAATCCTCGTTTTGATTTATGTGTTTGGGGTAGCTGTCACGAGCCGGCGAACGGGAGCGTCCAACGTTTTTATTCCACTTTTAATAAGCGCTACTATGCACACCAGCAAGGCCATTTGATTTCATTTCGACCTGGGCCCTGTCTACTGTATATAGCCATTTTCGATCCACTTTTGCACTCGTCTGGGATTAGAGCACCATATGGCTGAGCTTTCTTATTTTTTGCCAGAATCATGCCTCTGTTATTTTATGGCTTTCTCTGGGACTACCACACCTTCTCGGCTTTTACTTTCGTTCCTTTTCTATTTGTTTCGTTTAAAGGTTTCATATTGGAAGAATTTGTGAGTTTTTAATTTAACATATAATGACATTATTATTATTATTATTATTGTCATTATTATTATTATTATTATTATTATTATTACTACTACTACTAGCTGTTTCCATTCGGACTAGTGAATCCATCATATTTATTTACCATCTGTCAACGACAGAAAAAAACATCGAAATAATCGGCTATAATAATTTAGTTAGCTCAATTGGTCAAGCAGTAGCTGTAATGTTTGGCTTGCACTGGTCGTGGAGGCTCCGGGACATTTTTAATGGGAAACAAAGCGCTAGAATGTGACTGTTAAGTCATATGGGAGAATGTAGGTCACCGAATGAAAAATTTCATCGCATTTCCGAAACAGTTCAATCACCAGCCAAACAGCAGAGCAGATGCATCTGTGTAGTAGCAGTCAGCCTCGGAACGCGGGATTAATCAGAAATATGATATGTAACTCAATAAATGATTAAAATCAATAGCTAGAGGGGTGGCTGGTGAGGCTCGCGCTGATTTTTTTCGATGGACTCCCGTTTCTGCCCGTTTATTCCTGGAATAATTTAAGGTTAACGATGCCTGTCACCCCTGGCCCAATCTCAGATTGCTTTTGTGTTCGATTTGTCTACATGAGGTCGTATGCACTGTATTGGATTTTCGGCGACCTTCTCTGATTGCATCTTTCTGTCTGTTTTGCCCCTTGCCTTCCAGTTCCTTCCCATAATCTGGAAGCTGTATTCTCGCATAAAATCAAGAGTTGATAAAGGACATTATATCGGTGAGTACAGCCTCTCTTATGTCTGACTCTTAGATTCATATTTTTCTCTAACATACTGCATTCGAATGTGGTGCTTGCCGTGACAGTGCTGTGTTAGTGCAACATTGCTCTTGAATTGATTTGAACTGTATGCTGGCCTTGCATTGATAGCTCATACGTGCTAATGTTGACTCAGGAGGGGAAATATGAGGGCATGATGCTTTTATTGAGGCGGCTGGGAAACGATGAACGAAAAAACGATGGCCCAGAGATTTACAGCCTGCCTTTATTTTACCAAAACCATTTAAACCAACGAGAAATTTCTGTAATCTAGAATATTGCATTATGTCAATATATTTAGGTTGTTGGTTCCATTGAGAGATTTTCGTCTGCTATGTGAGGATCTGTGTTTGTCTTTTGTAGACTATTTGAGATTTTTGTAGACATGTTTGAACAAAAATGGATTTAGTAGGGCGTGTTAAAGACCTAGATGGGTTATTTTCTGCGTTTGTGTTAATGTATTAGCTGTTTCCCGGTGTTGTGGTGACTTGTGTAGGCTACCGTGTAAAGGCAAAGAGAGTATAGATGCTCCATGGTCACATAATGCTTTATAATGTGTGTTTCTCAGCCATAACTTAGACTCCTGTCTGGCCCCGACATTGGTGAATATGCCCTAATGACAAGTTGAATAATCGAGAAGCAAAGAGTGGCTCATATTCCTCCATATGCATAAGCAAGAGTTTTAAACACGCAAATGCAGAGTGGACATCAGTTTACTGTCATTTTTACACAAGAAATCCTTTTACAGTACAGATACATAAATAAAAATATAAATAAAATCTATATTAACAAAAGTAAAACTATTTCTATGCGTTAAAACGCCACAAAATCACACAATATCCACATGAAAACTGTGCCCGGGTTAAATCCATTCGAGCATATCCATCATCTAGCACAAGAGATTCGTGTTTTCGTCCCACAGTGGTGTGTTAGTACGAAGTGTTTCAGCTGGTAATATGCCTTTCTTCCTGCCCATATCATGTTGTCCACCCCTGCAAAGGTACATCCTTTCTCTGCTCTTAAAAACTCCTTTAAAAAATGCTAACACCAGTCGTCTGACATCCCTTCAAATAGTCTAAAATACTGTTGCAAGGCCCAGGAAGCCGTATTCCAAAAATCTTTTTTGAGCATTTTGATTTCAAGACAACTCAGCTGTGGGTGGTTAAATCTAAATGTGCTGACACAAAAGACTTTCATTTCTTCCAACTCGTTTAAGTTAATTAGTAATCTTTCAGGTTGCTGATTTAATCCGTTTAGCAATAGTTGCAAAAATGAGGAACAATGCCGCTAGGAGAAAGTTGCAGACACCTACATTTTTGTCCCACGCCTTCCTCCTACACCGTGTAGGTTCTCCCTTTTCAAGCACCTCTACCGAGTGGATCTTTTTAAAGTTCTCTGTTTACAGCTGCTGGGGGTGAGAGTCGTCATAAATCTTACGCAGGCAAAAAAGACGGCTGTAGTGTCTTGAATAATAAAAATAGAGAGAGAAAAGCAGAGGGAGGCATGATGAGAGAGGGCATGCAGGCAGGCAGAGCGAAGGAGAGAGAGAGAGAGAGAAAGAGAAATGGAGAGAGAGAAAGAGGAAGAGAGAGAGAAAATGGCAAGAGACAGTGAGGAGAGAAAATAATCTCTCCAAAACTCCGCATTTTCTTAACCATTTTGGTCTCGCGCCGGTGTTCCTTTTGGTTAGCGTTCTTGTTTTTCTGTCTTCTTTTCAGTGTTGTTTTAATTTTTTGTCCCAGGTTTGTCAAAGTTCCCATACGCCAAGAAAACACCGGAAATGGCCACTTGTATTTTTAACATGGACTCGCTATCGAAGTTTGGTAAAGGACTTGTGTGGCTTTGACTCGCCTTAGCTGTTAAATATCACACATTATCTCGCCTTTTTCCTTTTTACTGATTTGTTTTACCCCTCCCTCGTTCCCCAGTCCGCCTGTTGTCTGTTCTCCTGTTCCCCCACCCCTCCCCACCCTTTCTCATTTTTGCGCATTAGTTATTATACTAGTTGGGTGTGTTGGGAGCGATGTGATGAAATATTAACAATACAGATAGAATGCTGTTTCTGCCCCGAGCCAGCCAGGAGCCAGCGCGCTCTCGAGACGCACTTCCTGGTAATTCAATATAGACTAGTGGAGGGAGGCAGAAGAGAAAAAACGGCGCTTCTTTCGTATACCAAACAATATTAGCATAGCCTGACACCTAACTGGAAGACAAGTGAATAAAAAAGTCCTGGCGCTGGATCTTTGCTCGTAGGCCCAGATCCTGTCTCACTCGGCTGCAATTAGCATAATTTCTCACTGGTGACGCTGTTAGATGGGGATAAACTCCCGCGCCCGGCGCTCCAAGCATGCCCCGTTATTTCCTAATAGCTGCAAAGGCCTTGTGTTGACAACACAATAACACGCCAAAGGGATACGAGAGACGGGACCAGAATCGCCACAACACACAAGCAAACGGGCAAAATGGGATATGTGACAGCGAAGCGGAGCTCCAGTCGGATTATGATGTTAAGGTTTGCGCCGTGAGATAGAGAAAGGGGAAATCTGAGGCCATTGTTATCAGCGAGCAGGGCGTACCAGTCGACGGGGCGGCCAGGAGCGGAGCTGAGCTGCCTGTCCATTCGCAGCGCCCCTCGCATACCTCAGATCTTTCATGCCAGACCGTCTCCCCCCTTCCCAAGTCGAGGGGATCCGTCCAGGAGCGCCCGGACTAAGGCGCGGGGCAGCCGTCCGCGAGACACCGGCATCATACGCTCGCTTGCTGCGAATATCAAGACAGGAAGGGGACGGAGGGATCCCGTTTTTATTGATTGCACCGTGGCTGAATGTGAAAAATATATGATGCCTGCTCGTGCTTCCCTCTACAGAGGCTAAGGTAAGCTGCTCTGAAATAGGCTATCAGTTTGTGAATGGCGGAGTGTGTGTGCCAGTGATTTATGACCATATGACTCCAATCGCGGTTCAAGAAGAGTTCACAATGCTTTAAGCTTCCTTCAACGCAGCAGCCCTCTTGGTTCCCCTCTGAATGCCTCTCCAAACGGGTTCAGCTTTTCCTACCCCTTATTTGTTTGTAACGCAATGGTGGAATCATTTTTTGCGAGTGCATCTGATTTCTTGGGGCTTTGGTGCCCGGGTTAGGGTTCGTGTTTATTTTCAAGCCCGGGGCTAAGGTAGCTCTAATGCTATTGAGCGACGCTGCTACGCTACTCTCCATTTCTCTCCGATTTGTCACCCTTGCCCAAATGTTTTCGATTGACACTTGGCTGTTATTTCGTTTGATATCGAATTCGCTCACCAGGGGCCTGCTTGGCAGAAATCAAAGCTAATCACAATCAACCAATATGAATATGCGTTGAGCAAAAAGACAGGTTTATTCGGTTATTGTTTTGATTCTGCCTCAGTTAGCTATAGGCAACCCTTATGTAAATATTGCTTACTTGGCTAAGAACGGGTGTGTATGTATGTGTGTTTTGCTTGTTTTGAAAATCGGGCTCACAATTCAGACATATGCCTATCCTCTCCTTGTTGTTATTGTTGACGTTCAGGGGGGGTTGTCTGCTGCTCCCTTGTCCGCTCTGGACTCTAACTGTATTAGAGGCTAATCTATAGGAAAGTTAGTTATTGTGTTACCGTAACAAGCAGGCCAAGACATTACGTGTCCCATTTAATGGAACCGCGATATGATTTAATAGCTATTATTCCTGCTGTGTTTCTGCCTCTGCCTCTCTCTCTCTCTCACTCAGTCGAGCTCCATCTCTCGCCCTCTTGAACAATCCCTTGGAGTAAATAATTAGGATTCCGGCCGTCTACTGGAAAGATAAATGAGCGACATTTGTGACGTGTTGAGAGTTGATGCCCAAAAGCTGTAGCTCGGATTCCCAGTCCGGCAGATAGCCTACACACAGCTGCCATTAAATTTATTCCTTTGCTCGTTTTCATATTAGTCATTCAAACTGAAGTATGCATCTTTATCTTTTTAAGGCCCAGGCGTCAGTGACCACCTAACTGTGTAACGACATTGACAGCACTGAAAAAAAGAACATTTACCTTTTGTACTGAAATTGCATTCTGGCGGAGGAGTATTATTCTTTCTAATAATATGCTTACTAGCTTTTGCCGTCATAGAATTTGAAATTCCTGTCTGTTGAGGTTATTTTAAAAACAAAAAGGTATAGGATAGATTATATTTTTCGTGGCAGAAAACAAAACCACATACTTGCCAATATGAAATGACACAGTTTGCTTGTTTTTTTCTTCGTGATGTCTTTAACATAAACTAATACAATTCAGGCTATGTGCACTTTTTAAAATTAAATTCTCCACGAATGCCTTCTGAACTATTAAAAACGGTCAATACATTACCAGTCAAACAATAAGCTTTTGCAATAAGAACTACAAGATAAAAACTACATAATTGAAAACATTTTTTGCAGACGATAGACTCTCAAGCAATTGTTATTACTAACAGAACATAAGCTATACGTAGCATTTATTTAAATGCTAGTGAAAGTGTGATTGTGTTAAAGCCAGTGTTGTAACACCTTAAGCGTGCCTTTGAAATGCTCCATGCTCGATTGGCTAGTCCCTGTAAATAAAAGGAGAGGGCTTGTTAGTTATTGCGGCAGCCCTTTAGCCGTCTCGTGTCCACCAATTCTGTAGCAGCAGGAGGTGGTCGACTGGTCCATGGGATAACGTCGTCTTCCCTGCTCGAGCAAACCTCATGAATCAAACCCACTCCAAGCTTCCGGAGATCCTCTTCCATTTTGTTTTCACGGAGGCCCACAAAGTTCACCACTCACACACCGCTGCCGGTTTTTCAGGTTTTTAATGTTGCCCAAATACATTTCAGTGAAACCGGAGAAAACCCCGAGGAAACACTCTATGTGACATACATTTGTACCTACTTGTCTTAACTGCAATACTTGAACAGGCAATTAGATACAGAAACATATTCTAGTAATGTTTTACTATTAGGAGAAAAATAATTGTTGTCAACGTGCACTCACCAGTCGAGCTGTGTATTTAAATACTCCAGGTCATGGTGTGTTGTATATTTCTCTTATTGAATAAGCTATATAACCTATTACAATCGACTGCACTATGACGATACCCTTATGTAAAACAATGAACATCATCTGTCGTAGGCAGTAGACTATATTTAAATAGCTTTCAAAATAGGCTATCATTAATAGCATTTTAGCAGTATCCACCAATACACTACATTATTAATTTATGTGGTGTGCATTCAATCGCTATATTAGTACAAACAAGGCTACAGTATAATAAAGGCAACATAAGTGTGGGTGTAGTAATTTAATCATATAAAACAACAATAATACTACAACAATAATAATTTCCACTGACGATTTATGGCAGAATAATGACGGATTATAAACGCGCAATTTCGATCATTTGTAACTTTATTTGCTGGTTTCACAAAAAGAGTGAGCGGAACCTATTTTGGTAGAGTCTTGTTTAGGAGAAGCAATGTGTGCAGTGTGTGTATGTTTGTGAGGGGAGGGTGAAAAGAGACCAGCGCAAAAGCTGACATAGCATCTGCAACTCGCCTTGTGGGAAGGCTCAATTCATGTCATGGCGCCTTTCACTGGGTAAGATGGATTTATCCAGCGCCGCTCTTATTATGTGATTCTTATAACCTTTCAGGTCAGCTTCCAAGAGGCCGTTGGAAAGACACCGTCACGTGACACCTGGTGCCAATGTTCTTCCAGAAGGTCGTCAGGACCCTGGTAGCCGGTAACGCGACTTTTGGAAATGCAGAAAACGACCTACTACGACAACTCGACGCTTTATGGAGGTTACTCGTACCAAGGGGCCAACGGCTTCGGCTATGATGCTCCCCAACCGGCCTTCCAGTCCTCGGCGCACCTCGATGGCGACTATCAGAGGTCCGCGTGCTCCCTGCAGTCTCTTGGCAACAGCGCCCCTCAGCAGCACACCAAGGCGAAGGAGCTAAACGGGAGCTGCATGCGCCCCAGTCTGCCACCTGAACACCACCCGCCCCCCCAGGTCTCCCCTCCACAGAACCCTGTCAACTCCTCCACCTCCGCCACCGCGCAGCAGCCGGGCAGCAGCGGAGGCAACGGGGGCAGCGCAGCTAAAAGCACCCCCAAGTCGTCATCTCTGCCCCCCAACCCAACCATCAGCAAGCAGATATTCCCGTGGATGAAAGAGTCGAGGCAGACCACCAAGCAAAAAAACAGCTCTCCCAGTGCAAGTTCAGCTAACGGTGTGTGTGTGTGTGTGTGTGTGTGTGCGCCAATACCCATCCCCCTCACCCTTTACCCCGCATCTCCCCCACCTGCCTCCTCGCGCTGTAGACAGATGTTAGCCAACACTTATTAGCCTGAGAGGAGAGACAATAGAGGGTGTATCAGACATTACACATTTCACTCAGTGTCTGAAGCAAAACATCCCTGTATTTATACAGTGCAAAACCAAATGTTAAGCTCTCTTGATGAGCACTGGAAAACACGACACGCACGTTAAAATGGGCTAAGATTGTGCAGGGATTTGAATGTATCGCCTTTCATCTGGAAAGGCGATAATAACACTGAGATTGGTATATAGTCTAAGATAAGCGCTCTGGCTCGTTTCATTCTGAGAGTGCCAACGAGCGTTAACATGATTAGCAAACAAACAAATGCGAAATTCTACGCAAACACGCCCACAGGTTTTGACTATTTCTTTTGAGTTTATGCCACCACTTTAAACTAGCAGTGATGACAGTGAACGTGTTCTTTGTGTCTCCAACACCATTCTGGCCGTGGGCTTTGGCAATAATGTAATTTACATACACCCCGACCTATGTTGGGGCTCTCATCGCTTAATAAATGCCAAAGTTATGAAGTGTTGACAAGTAATATCAGGGGGATAAGTTTCGTTGGCTGCTTTATTAGAGAAAGATGCATTCAATTTACTCCTGTAGTAATTATGTTTTATTTCATTCCCTCCCCTGCAGAGAGCAGTGGCGGCGAGAAAAGCCCGCCGGGTTCTGCGGCCTCCAAGAGAGCGCGCACAGCATACACGAGCGCGCAGCTCGTGGAGCTGGAGAAGGAGTTCCATTTCAACCGCTACCTGTGTCGACCACGTCGCGTGGAGATGGCCAACCTGCTTAACCTCAGCGAGCGGCAGATCAAAATCTGGTTTCAGAACCGGCGCATGAAGTACAAAAAGGATCAGAAATCAAAAGGCATGGGCTCATCCTCTGGCGGACCGTCCCCCACCGGAAGTCCCCCCCTTCCCATGCAGTCTTCTGCAGGCTTCATGAACTCCATGCACTCAATGGCTGGCAGCTATGACGCCCCCTCTCCGCCATCTTTCAACAAACCCCATCAAAACGCGTACGCCATGTCCTCAGCTTACCAAAACCCCATGAAAAGCTGCCCCTCGCAACAAAAATATGCCAACACAGCTCCAGAGTACGACCCTCACGGGCTACAGGGTAACAGCAGCTATGGAACTCCCAACATGCAGGGCAGTCCCGTGTACGTTGGAGGGAACTACGTGGATGCGATGCCCACCTCTGGGCCATCCATGTACGGCCTCAATCACCTGCCACACCACCAGTCGGGCAACATGGACTACAACGGTGCCACGCAGATGTCAGCGAGCCAGCATCATGGACCGTGTGACCCCCATCCAACGTACACGGATCTGTCTGCTCACCATCCGTCTCAGGGTAGAATCCAGGAAGCACCCAAGTTAACACATCTGTAGCAGGTTTGGAATAAGTGAATCGAATAAAAAACACTAACCCATGGGACGATGCAATGGGGTTGAAAAAGATGATCCAGTGGTTTCTTGCAGTGTTCATAGACCGTTGTATTGATGTTGTCTCCATCACGTGTAACACCATGTCTCATAATCGTTTACATTCGTGTTTATTTCACACACATTTCCCCTTTTTCTACAGCCTGCCCCCTAAAGGATTAATGAATATAATGATTAGATAATATAATGGATGTGTTGTACGCAAAATGAACTGCCGTGTGACCTCTTGTGACTCGCGTTGCATCACAGTAACTATTTGTGTACCTCGTCAGCATGAAAGCCAGTGCTGACGTCACGGCAGTCCATGCATAGTCTATGATAACTCCCACAGAATGCGGAGCTAAGAAAGCAGTTTGCCACATGGAATTGGTGCAAGCAAACCACTGGATTGTTTTGGTTCTCTTCCCTTTATTTCATATTACCTCTCTTTTTGAACGTCTCACTAACATTTGTTTTTAATCGGTTCTGGTCAAGTAACAGATCACCAAGCGACTGTTTGCTGCTCGCTTTTGGAGAACAAAATAGTGTTACCTCCCTTTTTGTACTGGACCATAGGGTTCATTAATGATTATGCTGTCCTTTAAAAAGTTGTGCTACCAATCTCTATGGGCAATGCACAGAAATGATGTTTGTTATGTGCTGTCGTCGGAACAGGGTATAAAAAGAGTTGAGAATTTGTGTACTACACAGACATTCAGCTACCCCCCCCCCCCCTCACTCAGTGTACCCCCCCCCCCCCCCCCCATCCTTAGGGTTCACTTACATCAACCACCACTAATGCGAAAAGCCCACATTTTCTCATGTCTTGACTTAACGTGGAAACAGGGTATATTTGAACAAAATGCATGTCCGGGAAAGCAGAGAGCGGTAGACGGCTCAGTTTACGCTAATGCTCTCTTGGCTGGGCATCATTGTTGCACTTAGAGTTTACATTTTGATGGGTAAGGAAAAATAAATCTTATTTTGAAATGGAAGACCTCCAATCAGCGTCTTTCGGTATGTGTGTTCAAGTGAACATTCATAAATATATATTTATTTGTTATAGCCAGTTTAAATACATTCTTTTTTCTATTATTTATCCCCCCATGTATTTATATCAAGAAAAATGTACTTTTTTAGTATTTACCTGTTATAAAGACGTTGTGTTCCTGTCATTGTAACAAATTAATTTTTAGTTGTTGTATTTTAGAGACAAGTAGTTTCTGTTACCCTTGTACATAAATTATGTCTTGACTTGTACAGGGGGCGAGGGAGCGGAATCAGACCGTTCCTACATAGTCGAGAATTAGACGAAGTATAGAACACTTTTTTGAGAACTTCTTTTGTCCTTTGTAGCTACTTTTATTTCTCTTGGTAAGAGTTGTCTGTTGAACAATTCTTTAATAAAATGTTATGTTATTCACTTCTATATCTGTTCCTTTAAAAAACACACAGGAAAAAAGTCACACGTACACACACACACACACACTAGGGAGCATGTGCTCTGTCTCTCTTCGTGGCAATAACAGACCGCTGAAAGAGCCCTCGGGTCCGCGCCTGAAAAAGTCACGTGATGTCAGGAAAACACAAAACCTATCTGGGCTAAAGTCACTTTTCTTCCATGATGCACTTCATACTATCCAACAAACCTCATCTGATCCTTTAGCTATTGCGTAATATAACACAGAAGCGTCACCCAAGCATCTATTATTTGCCATTTTATTTGAATCAAATGTATGGTTTAGACCTTAGCTAAATACAATAGGGTGTTTTAAATGAAATGCCAAGATGTCAATACACAATAGTAGGCTATAACACATATGCAAACAACAACAACAATAGTAGTTAAATTACTACTAGTCGTAATAGTAGTAAACTAGAAATCAGAATTCTGCAAAATGAAAAGAAATATTGCAGTAAACGACTATTTTTACAGATTTCATTTGTTCTTCTATTTGGTTTTATTTAGGCTGATTCCCGTACTTAACAATCTTAAATCTTTCACAATCTTTTACAATCGTAAAATAGCCATGTGGACACAAAACAGTGAAACTACTTTACACTAAAAGAAACCAGACTATTTCATTACATTTGTACGATCCCTGAATCGAATTGTGTCGCAGGAGTTGGCTAACTGAAGATTTGATTTGATATTTTAACATGCAATATCATGTAAAACGCGAACAATCTTAAATCTCCCCTCTAATGATAATTACCGACGCAATCAGACACGCAAATAAATCCAGGAAGGGCAGTTCCTCTTGGAAGCAAAATAAGAAATTCCAAAATCCTGAAAAAAGTGCAGTCAGCATGATTGCTGGAGAGATAAAAAGCGCCGTTGCCTTGTCCTAGTTTACGCGTAGTCAGCCCAGGTCAGCACTGGTGGAGGCCCTTGCAATCATTTGACCTCCTCTGCCTCCTCTCTGGCCCGCTAGCCTCTTTGTATTTCATCTGAAAAAAACATAACCACCTACGCACATTCCCAGAAACGCCATGTGTTCACTCTGCCTCCCTTGGTAATAAAGTCGTGTAAAATGTATCTTCTTGGGTTGAAATATTTGTCGTGATAAAAGCATAAAAACGTATTAAACCTCCTTCTATTGGGCTCTTTTTACGCAGCCAAAATAACCTGCGTTTCTGCTTAAAAAGTCAGCCATTATATACAAGACCTAAAGGTAAAACATTACTGGATAACTTCGCAAAGACAGGCCGTTTTCTTTGTTGTGTTCTTGGAGGAAAAGAGAAGAATTCTTGAGGGCTTCTCCTGTCAAGCCTTTTGCTGGGGCTAAGATTGATCACCGCTGTTATTTCACGACTTCGATTCTAAAAATATCTACCCTTTCCCACAATGCATTTAACTTCTAGGGTTTTAAGTATTACATGTAGTGGAAGTTTATTTTTACTTTCTCTTTCTGCCCAGCATGTTGCAGAAATTTATTTTAATGTCAACAAACCGCTTTCTTGTTACACTTAAGCGAGGACTCCCTAACGCGACCTCTCAGTGAACTTTTAGTCATTCCAGTAAACACCTCGACCATTTTTACTGATTGAAAACTTTGCCCTGCTGGAAATACATAGGACCCAGTATATAAAGAACACATTTTAAAATACATAATTTCCCTAAACGCATGCACTGCGTCCACGGTAACCTATAAGAACTAATTATTGTTTACATAGTAGCATAATTGCAAATTATTCTTTGTATTGTATATTGAAACACTTAAACTACTGACCTGTGTCTTCACTCTCAGCAATCCGGCTACAAATCCTACAAAATAAAGCTATGCTTAGAAGGATCTCTGTCATGGTAAAGAAGCCGCTATTCGGCATCTCATCCGAGGTGGACTCTGTAGACGCATAAGGTGGCATGGCATTTTAATGTTTTTGAAAGGGGCCAAAGTTATACACGGTAGGTTGACTGTCTGTTACTGTTGTCAAAAACTTTGAAGATTAATGAGCGGTGCATGGGAAGATGGTATTTGCCATATTGTGGATGCGGTTTTAACAACCACTTAATGCGACCGAATTACATCACCGAGGTCCAGCAGAAGCAATGCGTACATCTGTCCATTGTTTGTCGTGATGGTCCATCAGCTAAACACCCACACGAAGCAACAGCGACAGGACACATGGTCAGCGCACCTTTTTTATTGAAATTATTACCCCCTGCAAACACAAACACATCCCCTATCCCGAGATATTTTTGATCAGTTGGTGAAAATAA
The DNA here is from genome assembly GCA_027475355.1 of Coilia nasus. Classification (NCBI taxonomy): domain Eukaryota; kingdom Metazoa; phylum Chordata; class Actinopteri; order Clupeiformes; family Engraulidae; genus Coilia; species Coilia nasus. The sequence goes on along the minus strand of CM050216.1, from coordinate 38,442,416 downwards.
TGCTTTCTTTTGCCACCAGGCCCCGCGTTCCCATTGGCTATGATGCGTCATGTGACCAGGAATTGGCTGCAATTTCGCCCATAGTCTTCAGTTTAGTAGACCAGGGTCCCCATACGCCAGTAATATCACCAATATACACAATTATTAAAGCCCGCAAATACGCCATAGCGGGGCGCAAATAATCTCTCGTTTTTGTTTCTTTTTGCTGTTTGATATCTCCGTCCGCTTTGTGACCAAGAGAAGCTATGAATTTTGAATTTGAGAGGGAGATTGGGTTCATAAACAGCCAGCCTTCTCTCGCTGAGTGCCTGACGTCTTTCCCCGCTGTCCTGGAGTCATTTCAAACTTCATCAATCAAGGACTCGACAGTAATTCCTCCTCCTTTCGAGCACACCATACCCAGCTTGAGCCCCTGCACGAGCAGCCAGGCGCGACCAAGAAGCCAAAAGCGCACCTCCAATGGCCTCCAGCTCCGGACGCCGCAGCCGCAGCAGGGCCCGGTCCCGGCGGCGAGCGGCGGTACCCTGGCCCACGAGTTCCCATGGATGAAGGAGAAGAAATCCTCGAAGAAGTGCCCGAAACCTGGACCTGCTACAGCAGCCGCCTCCTCCCCCTCTCCCGCATCTACCGGCTATGCCAACGTTGGACTGGAGTCCCCGACAGGTCTGTACTGGAATGTGGGGCATGTTTTGAGCATTTTTGCTCTTTTTTACATTTTCATTTTTACGCATTTGGGTGGCTGTCCGTTACAAGGTTGCATGGGGTGCCTGCTAAAGACAGCTATATGGCAACATCACACTGCTCCTATGATCTATAGGCTATAATATTTATTTTCAGTTTGCTATTTTTATGCCTGTTATTGTATGAGGATGGAGGATTGTGCATTCGGTGTGTCACACACAGGGGTGGCAGGATATGCTGCATTAGGCTGCAGTGTTGCTTTGCATGAGCTAGTCTCCTCTTTATAGCCCAATCCAAAACACCTTCTGTCATTTGCATTGACAAGACAAATGACTAGCTATCTGCTAATGCACAAATAGATATTTAAAGTCGAAATCTAACATTTGCCTCAGATTGAGCGTCATATGAGATGTAATTCTCTGAATTACAATGTCCTGTAAGCTTTAAACACCCCTCCCCCATTCTGTTGGCGTAGGATGTGATTGTGTGTGTGTGTGTGTGTGTGTGTGCATTCTTCCTGATAAAGTTTTTTCTCCCCCTCTCCCCCAATATAGATAGTAAATCTGGAATAACGATATAATCGCAGTCCGTGTCATCGCCCTCTAATGATATATATTCACAAGCACGTCTGGGGGTCTGGGTGGCCATGTTGGATGTCAGTATATAACGTGGAGGCAGTGGAACAAAACAAAATATGGGAGTTGGGTGGAATAACGGGGTGTACACTACTACAAAGGTGATACATGAACACGCTTGGCACTGTGGCCATGGCTAAGTTGCTGGCTTTATGGCGCACTGGGATTTTTATTACTAGCCCGGCCATTTGCTGCTGCTTTTTAGCAGTGAGTTAACTGTGCCATTAGGCTGATATATTAGACTTATTTCTGTGTCATGTGTTGGTGTTTTCAGAGACGCAGGGCGGGTTAGACAACGGCAGTGGCTCCCGGAGGCTGAGGACAGCCTACACCAACACCCAGCTGCTGGAGCTGGAGAAGGAGTTCCACTTCAACAAATACCTCTGCCGGCCTCGCCGGGTGGAGATTGCCGCGCTGCTGGATCTTACTGAGCGACAGGTTAAAGTATGGTTCCAGAACCGGCGGATGAAGCACAAGCGCCAAACGACGCATCACAGGGAAGGCCAGGAGGGCGATCCGGGGGGGTATGAGCCTCTGGAAGGCACCGACGTCGCATCGCCATACTCGAGCCAGCCCTTGGAAGCGTCCGGTTCTGGTGCTGGTTCCGGCCCCGGTTCGGGCTCAGGCTCGGGCTCTGGCTCTGGATCAGGCTCAGGAGCAGCATCGGAAAGCGAGATTAGCGCCTCAACAACCTCCTACACAAACAGCATTGACAATAAGCAACCCACGCCCGAGGAAAATAAGGCGAGTGGACAAGAGGCTGCCTCCGACACAGCTGTCCGCTCTCCCCCATTCCCGACGCCCACTGCAGATAACCCGGCAACAATAGGCGAGGGCCGTGCATCTGCCTCGGATCACTCGTTTACAGAGCCGCAGGAAGCCGCCTCGCTGCCCGATTTGAATTTCTTTTCTGCGGATTCATGCCTGCAGATTTCGGACGCTTTGTCGCCCAGTCTGCAGAGCTCACTGGACAGTCCGGTAGATTTCTCCGAAGAGGACTTTGATTTATTCACGAGTACTCTCTGTACAATAGACTTACAGCATTTACAATTCTAATGGAGGGCAAAAACATGAACTATTTACATCAATAACAATCGAACTCTGAAGACTGTCGTCGTGTTTAAAATGTTTTGAATGCTTCTCGACTGCAACATTCCTGCAAATTTCTATAAAAATATCCCTTCACCTTGGGTTTAATTCTGAATACAGTATTACTGAGGCACTGAGAGTGAAAGGAGAGGAGAGAACGTGTTTATTAATTGACAGTATTGCTATGTTTTAACCTATCGAAATCCCATCCGGACTTCCCCTGTCGAAATTTCAGGTATTTATCTTCTTTTAATTTTCTGTGTTCACTTAGTGCTCACTAAATACCTTTTGGGAACTTTTCCAGTTAAGCTCAATCGTTGAATTCTCAGGAACCGTGTGAGACATTAAGGATAGCTGAACTGCTTTTAGAAATCCACTCCTGGTTGGGCGTCCCTATTGAAGAATTTTAGAACTAGTTTATTTATTGAGATTCTTTAATAGCAAATTTCAAATTATTTATTGTACATTATTTTCATAGTTGAAATAAAAACGACATTTTTAAGACGGAGTAAGTGTGATTTGATTGTGCCTTGCATGTATAGAATTATCACCTTGCATTATGAGCATATGGGAATACTTTATTTAGCTCCGCTTGTAAAATCTCACGGACAGGAAAATATGAAGTAGAAAAATGGTAAACCCATTCTGTCAATATATTTATTTTTTCAGATTTATACTGCAATTATTATTTGGGGAGTTGAATAGAGGTACCAATGCATGTGGAAAACAACAGTAGCAGACTGTTTTAATGTGTGATAAAGCATGTCATTTTTTGTAATTATTTTAAGCTTTTAATTTATTTTAATTTGAAAATGTTTTGGGAACATTTATTGGAAATGTCTAGTTTAGTCTGACTGGGTATACGTTTATGTGCTATTGCCAAGATTGGCATTAGAAATAGGTCATATATATAATAATACCATATACAAATGAACATTTTATTTAAACAATAGCCTTTTATTTGGCTGTGTTGTTTACGCCCTTTGAAAAATACTGTCATATGCGGGTCTCTGCTAATAGAAAAGGAATCCAGCTTTTCCAACGCTCTCCGAGTTAGCAATTAGCCAAAAGCTAATGCAGAGTGTAGTTTACCACACCACAGTTCATATTTGCAACAGTCCATGATAAGCAGGAAATGCCTTTGCTGCAGCAGCCGCCCACGGCACATCAATGCAATCATTATTCTTCAACCTTGGTAGCTTTTATAGAAATTATTCATTTTCCATTCTGCCTAAAGATGTAAGTCACAGTGGGGTTCAATATGTACTT
>CM050216.1:38408742-38433742 GCA_027475355.1 Coilia nasus | reverse complement strand
CACACACGTACACACACACACACACGTACACACACTCGTACACACACGTACACACACGTCTGTTGGCACACAGCAGGCTCTTGTGAGGACGTCACATGTTGCTCTTGCATCTTTTGCGATGACTGTAGCCCTGCTGACGGTCTCAATCAGCATGTCACTCATAAGCAGAGGCCCCGCCCCCTGCGGCCAGACCTGGTGACAGGCCTCAGACTCACCTCACACCTCCACTGCGTGGGAAGTGCTGAGCAGAGGACTCAGCCCAACACACACACACCACATTAACCCAACACACACACACACACATACACACACACACACACTCAAACACATCCATGCACGCACACATACACTCACTCATTTACACACACACACTCACACACTTACTCACAGACATGTACGCCCTCCCTCACTCATTCTCACACACACACACACACACAAACACATCCCTGCACGCACACATACACTCACTCACTCATTTACACACACACACACACACACACTTACTCACAGACATACACGCACTCCCTCACTCACTCACACACACACACACACACACACAAACACATCCCTGCACGCACACATACACTCACTCACTCATTTACACACACACACACACACTCACACACTTACTCACAGACATACACGCACTCCCTCACTCATTCTCACACACACACACACACACACTCACACACATCCCTGCACGCACACATACACTCACTCCCTCATTTACACACACACACACTCACACACTTACTCACAGACATACACGCACTCCCTCACTCATTCTCACACACACACACACACACACACACACACACACACACACACACACACACAGAAACAAAAGCAAGAGCAGTTGCCAAAGCCCAAAGCGGTCTGTCTCATCAGGTGTTGAGTAGCTCGTGTGATGTGGCCAGAGGCCTGTGAGAGACGAGGACCGTTGGAGAGACGTCAGAGCACGCGCTGGTCAAGACGCCCAAACAGGCTTCAGAGACGACCAATCTAAACACGATTAATCATAACCCCCCGCCCATGTGTGGGGGTGTCATCAGGCGCACGGGGGGGCTTCGGCCTGCTCTTGTTGTGTGAGGGCTGATGAAACGTGTGGGAAATTACAATACAAAGAAGATCTGAGCAACAATCACAGCCACAGACCGAGTACTTATGCAGTGTTGTCACTCATCTCAGAGACTGACGGTCACCACACAGGACTTTATCCTTCAGTTCAAATGTACCTTTGCTCAGAAAGCCCTTTTCCCACAAAAACGACTGTAAGTGAAAACCCTCCCAGGTGCTCAAAGACACAGATCCCTGAGCCGAGCCTGAGCGGAGCGATGTGTGTGTGTGGGTGGGTGTGTGTGTGTATGTAGCCTAGCCAGCTGCCTAGCTTGACAGGGCCTGTGTGTATGCCGCTGAGGTATGAAGTCATCTGATACACACTGTCATCAAGTGACTGGCGTTGCGCCATGTTTACGCCATGTTTAGGTGGGCTCCATGACGGGGAGTGCTAAGTGAAGGCTTCCCACAAACGTTTACGTCTGTAATTGTTTACGTGACGATCACAAAGAGCTGAGCCAGAAGCTCGTCATGAAAAGGCACCGACAGACAAGGAGGACCAGCCCTACTCGACACAAACACACAAGGTTCCTCTGTGCGACCTGCTGTATTTTATTCCTGTCTGATCCGCTGTGGTAGTTTATTTATTTATTTACTGTTTTTTTCCCTCTGCATTTAAAGTGGCCTGCGCCGGCCCGGTGCTAATCTAATAGCCTGCCTGCTAAGAGTGTGGCGATCCCAGGATCATTTCTCCGTGAGCCTATCACATTCCACACTTTTCCGGAAAGCCAGGGCAGGCATCCAGGAATTCAGTAATGTACTGTATGTCATGTGATGGGGCTAAAAGCTTGGACGACACTGCTGAATATTATTTAAGCATTAGGGATACCTCTGCCAGGAAGCCTTTGCCACAGAGACAAACTCTGAGACAACTCTATTTAACTACCTTTAAATAATCTTATATCTTTATCCTTAAAGACCCTAAATATCCTCACGTGCACGCACACACAAAGACACACACATTCACCAAGTGCTTTGGGGTGCTATAATTTTATTTGATTATTAGATGTTCAGAGCCAAAAGCAGAGAAGGGTGGAAGTATGCATGTAGGGGCTTAGAGCTCTAAGCATGTTTACAGGTACCAACAGAGCAAGGGCCGACAGCCGCTTAAAAAGGTGGACATTGGGAGCAGTGCCTTCTTTTACACTGGGTAGTGCATGACACAAGGGTCTTTGCTAGCTTCTTTTACACTGGGTACTGCATGACACAAGGGTCTTTGCTAGCTTCTTTTACACTGGGTAGTGCATGACACAAGGGTCTTTGCTAGCTTCTTTTACACTGGGTACTGCATGACACAAGGGTCTTTGCTAGCTTCTTTTACACTGGGTAGTGCATGACACAAGGGTCTTTGCTAGCTTCTAAACAATGTGGTTTCCATATTCCTTTTGAATGCATACGTTTCTTAAATAACAAAAGTTAAATGTTGATGTGGGTGCCTGAGGGTTGGTCAGACAACATGAGGTGGTGCCTGGTTGCGCTGCTCTTTGAAGCAGTTAAAGGTGACTGCGGCACAAAATGCTTGCTAAGGTCAATGGGACAGTATTTTACTCAACCTGCTTCCTGAGTCAGACCACCTACACTACCTGTAGTCTGTTTCACATTCAATCACATTTAGCAGACGCTTTTATCAAAAGCACCTTACAACATGGGACACAATCCTGTTTCACTCACAAAAATATGCAACAATGAATTTATATTTAATAATAAGAAGAAAACATTATAATATGCAAAACTATTATTGTACTTTGACACACTAATGGGGAATGGCTTTAGACAGTGTAAGGTAGATGAGCTAACTATTGAAATCTCCAGTTGTAACTGTACAAATGTAAATCATTTATTGTAGGATATTTACTCTGGAAACTCAGGGTGATCACCTCTGCACTGTATCAGATGCTGTGGACACAGCTGTTTTAGTCAGTGGGTGAAGTCTTTGAAAGACAGTAGACTTCAGGCAGTGGTGTTAATGTGTGGTAAGATAGGAGGGTAAACTATATGCACAGGTGGGCAAACTATACATATCTTATCTTAACATATCTTACCGTAACATTACGTACCCCAAACAGGGAGGTGACTTGAACATGTATTTCTATAGCATGCATGTGCATCTGCCCCCACTACATCACTGATACACATACTGATGGCTATACTGTGCTGCAAAGGCCAAGGACCATAACTTATGAACTTATAAAAATGAGTTACTGTCCTTTTTGGAACAATAAACAGCATTTGTATCATGTGGCCACATATCTTGAGTCAACTGTGGTGTTTTATGGGTAAAACAAGCTCTCGTCTTTGCTGAAGATTTTTAAACTCATCTTTTCTCAGTTTTACGCTCTGGTGGTCTTTTGCTTCTGTAGGGCAGTATAGGTGTCCACAGGATGCTGTGTAACTCCAGTGGACCACAGACCTAATGCCGCTACTTCTATTCAGTAGGCCCTGGAGCTGTTGATTTATTTAAAGGCGCTATACATAACACGTGTCTAGAGCAGTGTAATTGTGGATACATTAGCCTACGGTCTCTTTCTGTCAATTATGCATCTACCAGAACTGGACACAGTGGGACATGTTAGAAACCATCTCAAAACATCACCCTAAATTATTTTGTGACTGTCTGAGGTAGACCAAAATAAACACTTGGTGAAGTAGACCTCAGAGAATTACAAATATATAGTATAATGGTAATGTCCTTTTCAGCTTGAACTTTAAAAAAGTGTGTAATCATTTACGAAGTGTGGCGTAATATCTATGGCATACACCAATCTGAGTATGATTTGATGCATTTCTTGTTTAAAATGTATCATTACAATTTTGATTATGGGTCAAGACAAAGCTAAAGCTTGTAAATAGTTTGAGCTGAGCATTGGCTAATAAACAAATGGTTTGTTGAGTATATAGCTAATGAAAAAGGTGAATGTGAGTACATAGCTAACAAGCCCCTCACTGGAGAGCCAGTGTGCTGAGCTGAAGCGTGCCTGTGTAATGGTGACAGGACCATTTGCACATATGGAAATGTGTGTGTCCCTGCCTGGCCAAAGTCCTTGAGATTCAGCCACACGTGTCCCCGAATGACGCCCTCGGTACCACCACTGGTAAGCCACCGCACACCACAGCCACACTGCGACCACCGATGACCTTTTGCCTCTGCTTTGCATGGGGTGACATCATTGATAGAGTGGCAGTCCACTTCATGCGACCATACTGAAAATATGCAAACGCTTTTGATGTCCTGAACACGCTCCATAGGAAAAGCATTATTGTTATGTATATGCTTGTTATTCAGAATCCTTACAGTATTTTACATTAGCAAAGCTAAATGAAAAACCCAACATCTGGTGGTTGGTGTGACATTCTTTGTTACCCTGGAGTAGTGAAGAAAATAAAGCCTTTTCCAGGCTGGGTGTAAAGTAGTAATCCTCTGCTGTTTCGCTGTTTCAGTTGGCCAATAGATGTAAAACATGGCCCAATAAAAGTTAATAAGATAATATTGCGTATAACCTTTGTATATAAATAAAGTTTAACCTGTATAATCATGTTTAACTGAAAGTGTTTCTACCGATTCAGCTGGTACAGACATAGTTTGCTGCTGGGACTGTAACCTGTATAATTATGTTTACCTTAAAGTGTTTCTACTGATTCAGCTGATACAGACATAGTTTGCTGCTGGGACAGTGCCCTGGTTTGCCTTGAGTGTGAGGGGTGTACGGTGGCCAGAGAAAATGTTTTACAGTTTTTTAAGTTTGCTTACACACTAAAACGCAAACTTTCCCACAATTAATGAAATCTAACACTCAAGTAAGAAAACATCGGCTCAGGTTGGCACCACTCTAAGCACATTTTCAGCTTCACACTTTTTGCTAAATACTACACACAGTGATTTGCCAAACATTAAACACACATATATGCGTTACACACTAATGTCACCTTCTTTCCATTTCAAAACACTAGCATTCAATTGATCACACCTTTGCAACCAACTGGTTAAACACAATTGTCAGGTGCCAAAACACTACAGGCTAAATTGCAAAACTCAGCAATCAGGCTTAAACATTGTAAAATAAGTAACAGGGGAGTTACCCAAACTTGAGGGGGACAGTGAAGATGAAAGTGAGCTTGAAGAGGAAGAGAGGTAGCAAGAGAAAGAGGTAAATACTGTTACTGTAAGGTACATCTGGAGCGGAGCATGAACAAAAAAGATGAGGACTAAATGTATTACATGCAAATTACATTGGTTGACTGCCTTGAAAACAATAGGTTGAGACACCCCTTGAAAATGAGGCTTACTAGCTTTTTTACTGTGTTTGTTATGTTGTTTACTACATACGTGGTTCTTTGTAGAAATGGTTGTGTTTTTATTTTCAATATGCAACCATACACAATCAAACACTTGACCACACTGACTGATTTTGCATTGCAAGTACTTTTTATTATTTTTTTTAATACTTTTTATTTAAGTAGTTTTTTATCATTTGAAATATATTTAATATTAGTCATGTGTTGTGTTTTGCGAGTGTATTAATTTGTCAGAATGCTACAAAAGTGTTTAGGATCGATTAGCATTGTGTGTAACTCACTCAAACACACATAGATCATATGAATCATGTGTGTGCGATTTGGCAACAAAATAGCATTTTTATAAATAAGTGTATAGTAAGAATAACATTTTGCAATAGATCTGGGGTGTTCTGTCCATTTGGTGTATGGTTGTCCTAACTGTGTGTAGTGTTTGGACAAAATGGGCCTAGTTTTTTTAAATTGAGCTTAAGCTATAGTAAAAAACTGTAAAAAGGTAGCTGTTGTGAGAGGCCCTGCAGATCCAAGGCAGTGTTCCCATCTGCGATAGGACTTTTATGATCTACAATAGGTCTTCTATGATCTACGATAGGTCTTTTACCATCTATGATAGGTCTTTTACGATCTACGATAGGTCTTTTACTATCTACAATAGGTCCTTTACCATCTGCGATAGGTCTTTAAAGTTGGCTTTCCTGAGTTGCAGTAGGTTATTACCATCTGCGATAGGTCTTTTACTATCTACGATAGGTCTTTTAGAGTTGCGGATGGTTATTACCATCTGCGATAGGTCTTTTACCATCTGCGATAGGTCTTTTACCATCTGCAATAGGTCTTTTACAGTTGCGGATGGTTATTACTATCTACGATAGGTCTTTTACAGTTGCGGATGGTTATTACCATCTGCGATAGGTCCTTTACAGCTGGGTTTTCTGAGATGGTTATTACCCGGGACCGACCATGAGGAAGTCTTAGAGAGTTGGACGGCTATTCCCAGCAGAGCTGTCCCACTCCGGCCCTGTGTGGTGCGGGGGTGTATGCGGCTCGTTCTTGGCGTACGTACGTGTGGAAATATGCAACAGAAGGTACGTGGGCACGCCGCCCGCCACCTCAGACATTCACATGGGGTTGGGCAGCGCTCGGCTCTGAGCATTTAGACGCTGATGTGAAACGAGATGAGCTGCTCCCCCTTAAACGACATTGCAGTCCCCAGCGGACGGAGAATAACCAGCGCTGCGCTTTCTGTCCGGTGTCCCACAGGCGATTGCATGTGCTATGAGCCCTTACGTGTGAAGACCGTCCTACCCGCCAGCCATAAGGGCCTCTCAACCCGTGGCCGAGCATGAGTGCGTCCGTCTGATGGAGGAATGTGTTCTACGCCATTTCACTTGAAGGGCCAGCTCTAGCCCATGTTGTGTGGGAGTGGCCATTAAAATGTAGTTCTGTCGGGACGGCTGGAGTTTCCTGCCCCCAGCACTAGCCCCTGTGGTGTGGGAGTGGCCATTAAAATGTAGTTCTGTGGGGACGGCTGGAGTTTCCTGCCCGGGGTTAGCTACAGGAGGGCGCTGTGTCATGTTTTTAACATTTATTGTGAAGACAAAATATTTCATCAGAGAGCCCATGAGTCATACTCCATTTCATAGTTTTTTTCTGTTACAGAATTAACTCTTCTGACCTCAACAGTGTTCTCACCACTGTGAACTGATTTTGACACAGTGCTGATCAACACTCATTCTGACACCGTGCTGATCAACATTAACTTTGACACAGTGCTGATCAACACTCATTCTGACACCGTGCTGATCAACACTCATTCTGACACCGTGCTGATCAACATTAACTTTGACACAGTGCTGATCAACACTCATTCTGACACCGTGCTGATCAACACTCATTCTGACACCGTGCTGATCAACACTCATTCTGACACCGTGCTGATCAACACTCATTCTGACACCGTGCTGATCAACATTAACTTTGACACAGTGCTGATCAACACTCATTCTGACACCGTGCTGATCAACACTCATTCTGACACCGTGCTGATCAACACTCATTCTGACACCGTGCTGATCAACACTCATTCTGACACCGTGCTGATCAACACTCATTCTGACACCGTGCTGATCAACATTAACTTTGACACAGTGCTAAAGGGCAGCACATAAAGACCAAAGGGAGTGACATCATCAGATATATTTATTTTATTATTATTCTTATTTATTCTGCTGTGCACTGCACCTCACATGAGAGGCTACAAACACTTCAGCTGACCGAGACATATTTTACTTTTACATTTCTCCTGCTCTCTCCCTGCTTTTGAGCACACAACATCTGCAAGTGTGTGTGAGTGTGTGTGCATGTGTGTGTCTGTATGTGTGAGAGACAAAGACACAGAGAAAGAGGGAGATGCTGAGTGGGAGTGACAGAGTGACAGAGAGTATGTGTGCGCGTGTGCATAAGCCAGACTTGCATGTGTCTGCATGCGTGTCATGTGTACACGTATGTGTATCTGAGCGAGTGTTTATCGGCGAATATTAGCATGTAATGGGACGGGCTTCTGAGCCTCTTCATCGCCAAATCCCCTTAAAGTAAACTCTTGGTAACGTGTAACGAGTGCACGTGTGCTCTGGATCCTAAGGGTCCCTTGGTAACGGGAGTGCAGGTGTGCTCTGGATCCTAAGGGTCCCTTGGTAACGGGAGTGCAGGTGTGCTCTGGATCCTAAGGGTCCCTTGGTAACGGGAGTGCAGGTGTGCTCTGGATCCTAAGGGTCCCTTGGTAACGGGAGTGCACGTGTGCTCTGGATCCTAAGGGTCCCTTGGTAACGGGAGTGCACGTGTGCTCTGGATCCTAAGGGTCCCTTGGTAACGGGAGTGCAGGTGTGCTCTGCATCCTAAGGATCCCTTGGTAACGGGAGTGCACGTGTGCTCTGGATCCTAAGGGTCCCTTGGTAACGGGAGTGCACGTGTGCTCTGCATCCTAAGGGTCCCTTGGTAACGGGAGTGCAGGTGTGCTCTGCATCCTAAGGGTCCTGGCTGCAGCTGTACAGGGTGCAGACAACAGGCCTTCGCAGGCCCCATTTGGCTGCCGTCAGTACGTGAGCCAGTGTTTACGACTGCAGGAGAGGAGTGGGGGAAAGCTATCTCTCTGCTAGCTACAGTCAGTACGTGAGCTAGTCTTTACGACTGCCAGAGAGGAGTGGGGGAAAGCTATCTCTCTGCTAGCTACAGTCAGTACGTGAGCTAGTCTTTACGACTGCCAGAGAGGAGTGGGGGAAAGCTATCTCTCTGCTAGCTATAGTCAGTACGTGAGCTAGTCTTTACGACTGCCAGAGAGGAGTGGGGGAAAGCTATCTCTCTGCTAGCTATAGTCAGTACGTGAGCTAGTCTTTACGACTGCCAGAGAGGAGTGGGGGAAAGCGATCTCTCTGCTAGCTATAGTCAGTACGTGAGCTAGTCTTTACGACTGCCAGAGAGGAGTGGGGGAAAGCTATCTCTCTGCTAGCTATAGTCAGTACGTGAGCTAGTCTTTACGACTGCCAGAGAGGAGTGGGGGAAAGCTATCTCTCTGCTAGCTATAGTCAGTACGTGAGCTAGTCTTTACGACTGCCAGAGAGGAGTGGGGGAAAGCTATCCCTCTGCTAGGTTCACCAACCACAGCGCTGATCGGATGCTGTGAATGACTTAAAAAAAAACAAAAAAAAACACTGAAGCTCTTTTCTCCAGGACAAAGGTTTAACATCAGGAGAGTGATTCCGCTATGTTTAGTTTAAGCAATTCTACTGGTGTTAGGCTTGTGAAATATCCTAAAAAAACGTATAAGGTGCAGCGGTGTCAGGGCTACATGTGACCCAATTTATAATGACATGCTTTACAGCATTTCACAACAGCAGAAGCAGAACCTTTTTTTAGGAAACCAAGGTGAAATGTCCTCAAACTGGGTCCTTCTAAGTTCAAGTCATGTTGATTTATAAAGCACTTTAAAAACAACAACAGCTGACCAAAATGCTGGACAAGCAGGGTAATACGACTTGGGTAGACCAACAAAAAGGACAACATAAAGTGAGCATGACAATACAAATAAAGGTTGCCCCAGTAGCCATATTAGAGTATAAATCAGACTTTGCAACACTTCTCTAGCCTTTTCTCCTTAAGAGGACTTGGGACCCACTTCCAAGAGCCTTCACCGCTCTGAGTCACCCCTCATTCCACCTCTACACACACCGCCTCCCTCCCCATACCACAGCCACTGTCTGTGGCAGGCCAAGAACATCGTCAAGGACATCACTCATGCCTGCCATGGACTATTCACCTTACCACCGTCAGGTAGAAGGTTCCGCAGCATCACTGCCCACACCTCCAGAATGGGGAAGAGCTTCTTCCCCCAGGCAGTCAGACTGCTGAACAACCTGTAGTGCAATTGGACTGTAACTTCTTAGCAACTCAGCATGCAAACCAGCATACTGCACCTTATGCCCCCTGCACTTCCTTGCTGCTACTACCTCATATTTATGTAGAATAGTCTTTTTTTTACAAATCATACCACTACCCACAATGCTCTGCTAAAAGCCATGCCCTGTCTACCGTGTTTGTTTTAGGTCACCTGTAACTTTGACCTGCCTTGTTTACAACTGTGTTGTAATGTATGTACATACATGTACAAGTGTGTATGTGTGTGTGCATAGTTTTGTGTGAACGGGCACGTGTGTGTGTGTGAGTGAATCTGTGTCGTCCCTCTATAGTGTATGTAGGCACTGTTACGTATCTGTCTTGTCCATAATGTATTCTAACACTTGCGTGTATCACCAATTGCTCCCGGTGAAACGTTGTCTCCTCTCACTATGTACTGTGTATATGGCTGAAACGACAATAAAAACCTACTTGACTACTGGACTTGACTTGATCTCTCCCAATGGCTGTGCCTGCACCTCGCTAAACCTCTTCATCCACAGCACGTCTGTGTACATTGCCTTCATCCACACGACATCCGTGCATACTGTCCGTATTGTATTCCCCCTGTACATTAATATAGCACACCTGTACATTAATATAACACACCTGTACATTAATATAGCACACCTTGTACATTAATATAGCACACCTGTACATTAATATAGCACACCTTGTACATTAATATAGCACACCTGTACATTAATATAGCACACCTGTACATTAATATAGCACACCTTGTACACTTGTTTACAGCACATCTGCCTATTGCCCTCATGCATTATGCTGAATTATTCCCACCTGTTTGTACTGCTCTTATTTATGTGTATATAATCCACTCTAAACTATGCTGTAGTCTACTGCACATACGGTGTATATTGCACTTGCTGTTCCTTGCATTTCTGATAAGATGCTAAATCATATTTCATTACCCTGTATTCATACACGTGTTATGACAGAGTTGAATATAATCTAATACCTTCACTAATGTACATCTTCTTTGGGAGCTCTTGATCAGTCTGGACTCTGTGTCACTCCACTCTGTGTCACGCATGTTTTCAGACCAAACTATTGCCTTAGAACTGCACAAAGTTGTGCCAGTGACTGAACATATCCATATGCTGGCTATGTTGTTGATGGTAATAAATGATCTTAATAAATGTTCACAGAGTTCTGTTACTACCTGAGCACCTGCCCTATGATGATCCGACTCATGACCATCACGTTACATCACCTTATAAATCAACTCTGTGTGCTATAATCAACAGAAAACACGGCAGAAACCTCACACAGCACCCTGAACTCTGGTAAGGGGGATTTCACATGCTGGGCCCTAAATTCATTAACAGCCATTGGCAAAAGTAGACCAATGAGCAAATGCAAAATGCTAATGAAATAAAAGCTAACTGAATGGCATGAGCAAGATGCTGAGGGCACATACAGATGTCATACAGTACAGTTGGTCTACAGACTAAACAAGCTTCAGTTCTGCAGTACAGTTGGTCTACAGACTAAACTAAAGCTTCAGTTCTGCAGTACAGTTGGTCTACAGACTAAACAAGCTTCAGTTCTGCAGTACAGTTGGTCTACAGACTAAACTAAAGCTTCAGTTCTGCAGTACAGTTGGTCTACAGACTAAACTAAAGCTTCAGTTCTGCAGTACAGTTGGTCTACAGACTAAACTAAAGCTTCAGTTCTGCAGACTGCAGCAACTACCTGTTGCTTGACTTTGCTTGTTGTCTGCCCATTATGTGATGTTCACTGTGTTCAGTAGAGCAAATATATTCTAAATAATATAGAGAATAAGAATAATATATAAGAATATTTCGATTTAAGCAGAACATTTGTATACACATACATGATAAATTACTTTAATAACTAAATATATTGAGAGATACTTTGTATGTTGCATAGATATACTGTACAGCATGCAACAAATCAGCGATTAAATCCATTAAAAACATTAGTGATAACCTGACAAACGTATTTTTGTATATCCTTATTTGCTCAAGGTTGTTTTGCATAATACACATAGCACCATATTTAACATTTATATCTTGAAATGTCTAATATGTCTGGAATAAAACCCAAGCTTTAATGTTTATATTAACTCACATACCCCATAAGACCAATTTTGTTATGTTTTGTTTCAACTTCATATTTACATAACATGTAAAGTGACACAGGTTCCTTTAAGCTGTACATTTAGTACACATATGTGGACTTCTGACCTTCTGGGCTGTAGGCTATTTTAAAAGCTGTTGTGAGACACTGAGATTTAAAAATTTGGCAACGGGCCAAATAGCGACCTGTTTAATTTAAGGTCATAAGTTGTTTCTTTCTCTAAAGCTACCATGACTGAATCCACAGTAGGCTAGTAGCTCACCAGATAAAACGGAAAAAGGCACGAAATGGTGCAGTAGTGCGACCACCAGGTACTTGTGATTAGGTTGTATTAAGCCCTATTTAAACCTGGAAACGTGTTTTATATGTGTAAAAATAATTTTGAATAATAATGTTGCGGTTCTTCCACTCTAGCACAAAGTAACCAGTTGACAGGAGGGACCGTCAGGACGACTCCAGGCGAACGTCTAGGCGGGAATTCTGCCAGGCGCGCGTCTGTTCCTCGCCTTCACCACTAGGCGGGAGATGAAGGCATTACTGGAGAGCTGAGGGTTCGCCTCCTCGAGATAAAATAGCCAATAAAGCTCTTAGTTAGCCTACAAAGAGCAAATGAACACTTAAACATTTGAAATATTTATTTTAAAAAGATTTCGTAAAGAAATTTACGAAAAAATAAAATTTAATTGCACAAGTAGCCTATTTATTGCAGGCCATTATATAGCCTAAATAAAATAATGTTGCATGATGCGCCAAGGTTTACCTAATCATATGATCAATGTGTGACTGATCAATGCGAGATAGCACCTTAAAAGATTTATCTGAAACACATACTCTATGTTCATTTGTCCACTATTGCCATTTCAGTTACAATTTTGTGTAAAACTATCAGAGTGCCCGATAAAGTCTACTATTTTACTCGTTTAGGAAAGACCCTGAGTCTGACAGACTATATGTAAATAACGTCAATAAAAGGCTCTACAATACTGAGCACCAAGTTTGCAACAATAATGTTTATTAATTGTTGTGCTGTGAACGTCAAGCAACGTTCTTACTTTTTCAATGGATCAATAAAGATGTATAAAATAAACCAAAATTATTTTAGCCCATTCGTTCCAAAAGGGTATCACTTTGACTCTTTAACAAGGATATTTTTTTATCAACAATACAACTTTCACCTCCAAAATGTACACACCTGTAGATAAATAAAGATTAAGAACATTTCTGTACCAAAGACATTTAGCTTCGCTGTGTTATTTTGTCTTATTCTGGGACCCACTTGGGAATTTCCCACAGCGTTGTACATAACGAGAATTCTGGAAACTACCCCTAGGTGGCTAGTGAAGTAGAATGCTGGCTAGCTCTTTTCCTTCGTTCTCAGCGCGGATTCCAAACGGAAAACAACCCAAAAAACTATTCCTAGCCTTTATTTAATATGTTAGCTAAAGTCCTTGTTCAGAATTGTTTTGGAGCCTCGTCACTATTAATAGTTGGATACTGTCAGGAAAACAGAATGGCTCATGACTAGTCTCACAATTTGTCAGGCATGCTAGATGGTTACAATTACTCTGTGAAATAAATAAACACTAAATTTCCTATTTTCCAAAGGCCTAGAATATCTACTTAGTTTTGTCATTTGTAGTTTCAGTGACACCTATACTGTACTGTAAGAACGCGTATAAGAATGCTCAGATAGCTACTGAGCTCAGACATAGCTACTCCAGAGCGTCGTGTACAATAAGCTTGGACAATGCGAGACATAGCCTTTGCCCATATTATTTTGCATATTTGCAGGTAAATAGTGTCTTTAGTCAGCAATATCTTACACCAAATGGCATATAACATGTCTTTATAATACGAATCTCAAAAGTAAAACCCAATAACTAGTTGCTAGTAGAATTAATATCCTTTTAAAAGTATGTGAGGAGGAACCTCAGTGCTGGAATGGGTATGAAGAGATGCCATGGCGACGGGGGATGGGCTTCTGAGTGAAGGGTCAAAATTCTTTTCTCTCTGTTTATGTTAAATGGTCTGTACACGAAATTGGAATATGGATTTATTCTAATCAGTATGCCAATACATCATTCTCAAGGTAACTTGCTGTAGCCTACACTCTGTCAACTAACGAAATGCATGTTTGGAAAAAATGAAAATTATATCGCAGTAATTGTGGTGTTAATTAATTTGTATTTGATCAGAAGGAAGACTTGGAACTAAGAATTGGATGCTGCTGTTGAGTCGCCTTAATTGGAAGGGAGGGTGAAGACCTGCATTTTGGAATTCATCTGACAAAGAAAACAACGTCACCAAGAGAAAATAACACACTCCTGGGTTTGAACTTTTGCCCGAGAGACCATTCCTTTCCCAGCGACACTAGCAAACAGCAACACCCTGACAAGTTACAAATTACTGTGGGCGTCATATTGTTAACCACTCTTGTCAGCTATGTAGCATCCAGCAAATATGTAAGAGAACGCGCTGTTCCCATTCTTTGAGCGTGGGCTTGTTCATGAAGAGGACGACTTTCTTAGCCATTGTCACCAGAATTAATAATTAGCTCCTCCATTTCCTCGCGACCATGTAATCCGCCAACGCACGTCAGGCCACGAGTCCTCCTCCATCTTCACAAACATCACAGCCTCTTGTTGTTAACAAACACGGAAACGGTTCTTTACTTTTCTACATTCACTGCACGCCTGAATTCTGGCGTTGAAATTTGACTGCTAAGCTCTCAATAGGAGTTACTCTCCAATCGTCAAAAATCAATATTTTACGTTTCCCTCAACACCTCGCCAGGTTACATGACTGCACACTATTTCACATCAGTGTACTACACGACAAAAAATGTCTTTCCCCACCGTTGGTTTGGAATTAACAGGAGGCTTGCTGTCTGCTTAATTTTGTTTCTATAACAGATCAGTCTTCTAATTCAATTACATGCACCAGATGCAGGCAAGGGCCGATCCGAAGGGTTGCATTACCCCCCTTTTCCAGTGGTAAACAGATTTCAGCAAGGAAATCGGTAGTGTTGTGTTGTGGAAGTCTTAAATGAGTAGAAATGTACAGACTGTGTTTATGACTAATCTGTTTTTACAGGTGCAACTAACGGTTGAATAAAGTTTGTGTTCTTAGTTGGACTTAAGTTTTCATATTTTAATAACAGTGTGAGATTAAAAGAAAGCAGGGTAAGATATACACAGAAAAGAGCTGCCAATGGAAACTTCCATGCTAAATCTTTTTGGACCACTTTCTTTATTTCTTTCTCCGCTGCTAGGGAGAGCCTTTCTCACAGGGCTTGACATATACGTGCTGTTATCAGATTGATGGGCTAGTTTGATTGAAGTGGCTTTGTCATGCAAATGTCAGGCGCGTGATGGATGGTCACCGTGCGCTGACAAACTTCTGGACGTCCCTTCACCATTGGCGCCGTGACGGGTCACGTGACGAGCAGCTGAGGTAAAACTGTGTTATAGGGAAGCACGGGCAGAATACTTAGGAGGTAAGCGTTTTTTTCCTCTTCCGTATGACATACTGCCGAGAGGTTGCAGGGCAAGAGGCTTTCCCCACACTGCAGGTTGACCCACCGTCATCAATTGCGCATGGACAATTCCAGAATGAACTCTTACCTGGAGTACAGTATTTGTAACCGTGGGACGAACACGTACTCGCCCAAATCTGGATACCATCACTTGGACCAGGGCTTTTCGGGCCCTTTTCACACGGGTTCCCCTGCAACGAATGATGGCTTCACTTCTGATGGGCGACTTTTCGTGGGGGGAAACGGCCCATCGGTGGCCTCTCAACATCAGCACCAGAACAGCGGCTACTCGCATCACCAACCTCAGACTCACCACACGGCCATGGGCCTGCCTTACAACACCCCTGCTGCCGCCACTGGGTACGGACCGCAGTCATGTGCCACTCAGGACTACGGGCATCACCAGTACTACTTAAATCACGAGCAGGACGCAATGTACTATCAATCACAGGGGTTCGGCGCTCCCGGCGTGGGACCAAACTATGGGTCGTTGGCCGGTGCTTACTGTGGAGCGCAGGGGGCCGTTCCTTCAGCTCCATATCAGCACCATGGCTGCGAGGGCCAAGACCATCAGCGAGGTTACTTACAGGGCACCTATGCAGACATATCGGCCCCCCAGGGCAGAGAAACAGCAACAGATCAAAAGCAACCGGGAAAGACGTTTGACTGGATGAAAGTAAAAAGGAACCCCCCGAAAACTGGTGAGTTGTTATAATCGTTGCTACTTTTAGGCTGTAAGGAAATTTGTCTTGTGTATGTAGTGTTACGTAATCTGCGCAGTGACGTTCACTGAGTGCTGTGGGTAAGAATTTCCAGACTTGAGCTAGAGTGCTCACGAACACAGAGGAAATAACCTGTATCTCTGAGACATACCATGTGGTACTCACTTCGCCTGGCCCCGAAACAGTTTGATATCTCAACCCAGACGCGCCTTGCAGAGACTTGGCCTGCAAACCTCCAGCTCTCCTCTCCCTCCCTCCCCCACCCCGACCCCTTGCACTAATGCATCCAGCAGACGTGCTTTCTTTCTCCATAGGAAATGCCCCAGCCCTGTTATCTTTAACTTGTACCAGGTCTCCCCGGACTGCACTCGGTTTTTAGCCCCCATTGTATTCATAGGCTTTCCTTCCTCGCCCTTGTCGAGCCAGTCTGAGGCTGTGCTACATCTCTGCTATTAGCGCGGTATTACTCTCCAGCCCCATGCAGATTATTTGTTTTCAACCCAAATCAGTGGCAGCGCCATGTCCAATTCCACCATATAAGCAGCTGTCGGGAAAGTAAATGTAATTGCATCACGGAGAATGGCCTGCTATCTCCGCAAGCTCTGAGAGGCCATAATAGTGGGAAGTGCTGAGATCATACTGTTTGAACATGATAGCCTGTTGAAGCACAGTGTTTGCCAATATCGCTTTCCGATAAAGGCCTTTGACGAATACAAATATTTTTTTTCACAGGCTTGAAATGAACTCATGCTGAGTCTAACAGCTATATGACACCAAAATGATGTATTCTTTTGTTTATATTGGTTTTGAGAGAAGCGATAAAACATGTTTTGTGAACTAAGAACATCTTTAATTTTGTGTATTGTACAAATATAGTCATTTATTGCAAGAATCCAAAATTCACACTGACTCTTTGTCTGTTCCATGCAGCTAAAGTGGCAGATTACGGCCTTGGCCCACAGAGCGCCATCCGGACCAACTTCACCACCAAACAACTGACGGAGCTCGAGAAGGAGTTCCACTTCAGCAAATACCTCACAAGAGCACGACGTGTGGAAATCGCCGCCACACTCGAGCTGAACGAGACCCAGGTGAAGATCTGGTTCCAGAACCGACGGATGAAGCAGAAAAAGCGCGAGAAGGAAGGTCTCGCCCCAGCCTCCTCCACGAGCGCAAGCAAAGACTTAGATGAGACCTCTGACCATTCCACCTCCACCTCCCCCGGGGCATCACCAAGCTCCGAAATTTAATAGGTCTGATATAAGACGGAACCTGTGGCACTAAGTCACCAAATAAGAAAATGTGCAGTAAACATCATTATGGTCGACACAGGACACATGGACCCATCCTATGCAACACGTCTGGTATTGTGTTGTGACTTCTGGCAGCTTTTCCTGCACCAGTGAATCATTTGATGTGACCTGTGTTAGATTCACAACTGATTACGCTAGAGGAGCATCCATTTTGTGCAGAAGATTGTACTTTCAGAGTCAATGTACAGGATCTTTTCATTGGGTGCCTACGTATGCAATGCACTTTTACCTGTTTACTAATATCGAAGTGAGCCTTTAAATGTCTTTACAGGGAGCCTTTTGGCATAAAATACTTATGACTTGTTCATTAGAATGTAATTTAGTTATTTCATTTTTTATGTCTCAGTTTGTTTGGTCTGCGTACCGCTGGCTATGTGTAGTCGTAAATGTTTTTATTATTATTATTATTGTTTTTTGTCCTAAATGGGTTTTTCTATTTTGGCTGGAAACCCTTTGCACTACGGTTACAGGGTATTTTCTTATCATGTTGGTCAACTAAATTTATTGTCCTACTTAACACACTGATCACGGTCGGATTTCACTTTTTATGAGAAGCTACGAATAACGGTATATACAGAATTCTTTTAAATCATATGTAAATTCGAAACAAACAGTAACTTGCATATTTGGGCATTTGATTTATGTCAAGGATCAGTAGCTATTTATTTCTGTCATCTTATAGAGAGTAAAGCTCAGGAAAAAATGTAGGCTATCATGCAATGTTAATGCACCTGCTCCTGTTAAAGGATCTGTTTTACAAAACGCGTCAGCTTAGGCTAATTGCCGAGCGGAACTGTGGCGGCACAGTATTTTAGTATGAACCGGTTTCTTGTTTTGGTTGGGGACTACTGAATGTATTTCCTAGAATGTGTTCACGGGCGGACTGAGTTTTATTAGTTGTCTGTGTGTCTTATTCAGAATCCCAATAATAAGTCCCAATTTGTGTCTTTTTCATCTCTGCATCTACCTCAAATAAAATTCAATATTTTACAAATTCTGTTTACATGTGTTTATACAGAAAATATAGTTTTAGGCACATTTATACAATCCCCAGAAAATAATATAACCTTATATGGGCAGAATATTTTTTACCACCCTGTAAACGTCTTTGGATGACATTTACTATGATATATTTACTACAGGCTACAACCATGGTATAGGTCACTTGCTACCCGTCTATGTAACACTACGCAAATCCCAGTTTTTCACAAACCACATAAATCTGCCACGAGGAGTCATTGGGGAGAATCCCTGTTTGGACTAGGTCCGGTTTCATCCCGACACTGGAGAGAAGTCAAGCAGCCGTCAGCGGAGCTCCTCGCTGTGTGCCGAGCAGCACATGGAATGCAGCAGAGCATTCTTGGTGGCTCGCGCTGACCTTTTTACCTCAGGACGCCTCTGGGATATCTAAACATGTAAACAGACTCCGCCACCGACCTTCACTCTGTTAGGGGTGTTGATGCCTGTACACCTTTAGCTAACAAACTCTAGCTGATGGGAATACGGATTAAAAAAAAGTAGGATATGCTCTTAAAATGAGCAGCAATTTAAACGTTTGCTTTATAACAGAAAAGAGAAGCAGGCAAATTTGACTGTGAATAATTCATAGTATATTTACTAAAACAAACATCTGTATATTGCTGACCAAGTAGCCAATAATGACGGTATTTTACTATTTTTTTACCACTTTCAAAATGGAGGCTAAAATTGCATGTGCTGTGTTATTGAGGGCAGTGACCAACAAACAAACTAATTAGTAAATAAAGAAAGTTATATGCCTGGCTCTTTTATGTGGTTGTGAATTATAATGTCTTAGAAACGAAACTCGACTGTGCACCATGGTTTGAAATTATCATTGTTGTAAGGGTCTGCTGCCAGGATCCGTTGGCTTGCTTACAACTCCCGGTGTCCGACAAAAGAGCACTTTTTAAGGGCCTGAGTGACGAGCCTGCTTCCTCGTGCCAAAGGGCTGCAGAGCGAGCCAGCTACCGCACGATCCAGTGAAGCAGACATTTCTTCCAACAGGAACAAGTTACTCCGCCACAAGACTGATGTTGCATTTCAATTCTTGCGGTGGAGTGGCGCCAAGCCTTTTCCCCAGTGTGGACACTGTGTAAAGGCAGAGGTCCACGAGCCCCACAGATGAATGTGCGAGCCAGTTTATCTTCTCCTGTGCACACACCACCGCATCACGTGATGGCTACACAATGAACGGCTCGTGTAGCTCGGACAGGGATTTATACTGATGGACGGGACTCTACTCTTTTAGAACTCGCTGCCAAAGCAGATTTCAGTAATTATGTAATCATGGTATATTTTTAAAATCGTAACGTAAGACTAGAATTGTGACTATTTTGTTAGGGATAGAGGGATATAAATGCATACATTTACAAAATTACAAATGACATGCCATATTTTCACCTCTGGTGCGATTAATTATTACTTAATGTAACAATGTCTCTTCCATGGTCCTTTTTTTGAAAAGCATAGCGAACACCTAGGCTACAACACAGATTTGGCTATATTCCTCTCATGTATGGATGTGCCTTTGTGTTCTTCTAAGCCCAGCAAGCAACAGGTGCTCCACCAGCAGCAGCAACATAGCGTCTTGATGCTAACAGGAATTATAATAAGGCTAATGTTATTATTAAACCATATAGCCTAAGTCAGACCGACGCTTCCAGTAAGCCCTATCATAATTTGGGTCTAGCCTACTTAAACAGGTAATGCCACTAACAGCTTATCTGTCTGGCCGAATGGTGTTTGTGTGAGCCAGCTGGTTTGGTGGCGGGATGGAACACATACCTGGCAGGTGTTTAACATTCTGAAGCCGGGCGGTTCTCCAATTTAGAGTCATCGATATCAGTTTGCGAGTCTCGGCTATTATGTTATGTCGTATGCTATATGGGCAACACACACATCATTGCCCGAGTAGCCTATAGGGTTCCCTGGACATGCTTGTAATCAATATTACATGTATGACTGTTGCTGGGTGAAGTTTTAGGTTTTGGCCAAACATCTTCCTACAGATGAGTAAAGCCTGGCTGCAGAGTCAAACATACTTCACTGGATCCACCGGCGCACCTGCAACAGGTGAATCCACTAATTAGCCCATCTGCCGACTGAGTTGCTAATCAGCTGCTATAGGGAATTGTTGGAACCATCCTGGTAAAAGTTTTACTTTATAAAGCCAAGTTTCTTTCCTTATGCCACCCCTTGCCTGAGGGGATCTTTTCCAGATCACGTTTTGTGATTGCACCAATCTACAATATGGCTACATGATGCAGTGTAGCACACTGAGAAATATGCCTAGCCTCTTATCTGAGTATATGCAACGTTAGCGTTACAGAGCCTAGCAGCGAATTACAACAACGAACACCTATAGGCTATACAAAACATACATCACCACATTTGACCAGTTTAGAACTTACGGCCAATTAGATGCAACTTGTCAAGGTGCGCGTAAAGGCATCTCCTCCGAATGGCCCTCGGTGTTGGTGGCGGGCCGGAGCACGGTAGCCTATCTACGACACAATGAACAACCTGTCAAGGGTTAGGCGACACAGGAATACCGATTTCAAAAAAGGGAATTGTAGAACAATTTCTTGGGTAAGCTTATGGGAATACTTGGAATTAAAAAATAGTAGTCTGTGAGTGAAATTATGGTGACCCAATCTCAGTAACCATCTCACCAATTAAATCAGCTAAATTGACTGTGCCAGTACAGGTCAAAGCATATTAACTAAGCTCAGTAAAAAAGACAAGTTGTAGATGTTTTACCTTTCATCTAAACGGCTTCTTGAAGCTCCGAAACAAGGGTCCAGTTTCACACAACTTAGCTCTTTTGACTGCCATGACCTGGATGAATGCGAATCTTCACAGACAATAGCTACTTTATAGCTCAAACTCTTTAGCACACAGCATTTGCTCAGATGTTAGTTCAACGATGCATTGTATCTTGTTTAATACTTAGCATACTCATATCATAGCTCGTGACAATTTTGTACCAAAACTGCGTGTTATACAAAGAGGGTCCTCCAAGCACAACATTGCTATAATGGTGATGTGCGGCTGCGCACTCGTCGGTTGTGTCCTGCACCCAAATAGGCCTTTGACCAGCCTGCCTGCTGCCGTCCACCTGGCTCTACATCGGCAGCTGAACGTGTCGATGTCTGTCTGCCCAAGCTAACAACTACGCACAAATGGGTGTTTTAAGACGCATTTACTACTTGAAAAGGGCAAAATGAAAAGGGAAAATTCTGCCATAATAATAATCTAATTGTTGGGAAATACAAAGTGCTATTATTGGGAGACGCAAATATCATTAATGTATACATTTTTCGATAAAACAGACCACAGACCAAATATGCTGTTTAAACTAAACAGAAGCCGACAGACGCATAATTAATTGCATCATATAATTTATAATGTGAAAAATATATTTCTAATTGCAGGTAGGCCTATTGCAGGTAGGCCTTGCGTTGAAGCGCAACATACGGCCTTTATTGTTTACAGTGAGGAGTTGACTGAGATACAGGGGTTACGACGTGCATAGGTAGGCCTGTTGGTCATGACAATATTTAGAATGTTTGAATTTGGAAATGATTTCAATCATTGATATTACCCTAATTACAGTAAGTTTATTGGGCTATTGGACGCTGAAGTATGTATTAAGATCCCTTCGCTTCAGTTATTAAATGCGACTAAGCAACTCCTTGCATGGTAGAAAAACAAAAATGTATGAAATATTCCGTCGAGGAAGCCATAGTTTCTGGCTCTTTCATCATGTTTAGGAAACCGCAGTCTTCATGCTCTACACGTTTCACCCGCAGATCAAAGCATCAGGTTTTCCATGTAATAAAAATGTTTTTGCCTTTTAACTCCACCGTTTTGTATTTGTTCTGCATCCATCCTTTTTCTATTGTATTCGCACAGGACATGTCTTTATTTAACGGATAGAAAAGCACAATATGAAATATGGCAGCAGCAGAGCTCCCCGCTGCACGGTGCGTGCATTAGGCTAGTGTTTATGCTCATAGTAATAGCCGCTATCGGTGCGTGCATAGGCTAGTGTTTATGCTCATCTAGTAATAGCCGCTATCGGTGCCCCAGAACCCCCGCCTGTGGTGCGGCTCCCACAGCTCAGCAAATCCGAGCGCTCCGTCAGCACATGAAACAGGGCCGATGAGCGCAGAAGCCTTCAGCCCCATGAACTTGGAAGAGTTATGGGAAAGAAAACAGGAGTCAGGGGGGTTAGCCAATGAGTTCACCCTGAAAGAATCTCACCATGCTCTGCCCCAACACAGACACACACACACACACAGCCCCTCTTCCGCCCACAGTCTTCTCTCTCGCCCCCTCCCCCCACCCCCCAATCACCAAACATCTATCCACCCAATTACTGAGTGCATATCTTGCTTTTGGTGGGAGTGCCGCAGGTGAGCGCGGGCGGTGTTTTCTGCAGGACAATTGGACTGAGTTTTGGGTGGGGGCTGACAACAGGAGCGGAGGTGGGTAGGAGGGCGCGGTTGGGGGGTGGGGTGTGGGGTGGAGAAGGTTTTAGGATGCGGAAACGAGTTTGGCGTTTTTGTGCTCTCCCTCGTTCTCTGGTGGCCTCACCTCTTCTGCAAAGTTTACGCGGACTTGACAGTTCCATTTCATCCCTCGACCCTCTGACGGACTGCTTCAATATTTACTCAGGCGGGTAGGTTTGCCCAGCGCCCTGCCTCCACCGGCGCAGCCTGCCTGCCCACTCTCCAGGCCCAGGTTCACTCAGAGTTCAGGCCCAAATTAATTCAAGAGAGGCGGGGGTCAGGCTGTCAGAAGCCGCGATGAGCTTCCATCTCGCCGAGGTCAACCGCAGGTCTCCCTCTCCAGCCCGTGCCCCGGGGCACCTCTCGAGGGCCTTCACTCGGCTCTGGCCACATTCTAGCGAGGCTCACCTTCATCCGCCCCACCCCATGTTCTCCCTCTTCGGCCCCGTGTCCAGCGATAGTTCTTCCGTACAGTAAATATCCATTCTGCTATTGAAGTTGAAAAGAACAGTAGTTTCGATAGCAGCAACCCCTCCTCGTTGGTAGCTAAAACGATTTCAGTGTTGTTTTCTTTAGCCATCAGATCACAGCTCACCCTGTAAAATAGAAATATTTTTAAAAGGACGTTTACGGTTAAACCAGCCTATTGTTAATTATTATATTATGGTGATTGCAGACGAATAAACACATTTTGAAGTGAACATGCCAAGACGAAGAAAACACATACCTCAAAGTTTTGCAGGTACAGCGCTATATTTTATTTCACAAATAAAATTGTTTTAAATCCAGATATTTGACAAAGATAATTTAAAAACACATAGAAGCCTTTTTGAATTACAATTTGTCTTTTTATTGACGTCTTATAATATTAATAAAACAATAAAGCCTATATTTAAAAAATCCATAACATACAAAATATATTTTTTTATAATTAATTTAAAACACAGAGCCTATATTTAAAAAATAATGTTTTGTGGTAAACGAAACTACAAAACCTGTTGATTCCTGTTGATTCCTGTTGAAAACACTCATCACGGTAGTGTTTTAGAAAAGTAAAATGATTTCTTACGTTGCGTTAAATAATGGTAAGGTGCTAATAGTTGTAATAAAGTATGAGCCTTTACCGTCGTCGTTAGTTTGGTCCGATTTTTTTTAGCAGTAGAATATGACTTTCATAGGTAAGTGTGTAAACCTTGCTTCATCAAAATATTTTTAAATACCATTGTCCAGTGAATTTTTTGTTGTACAAGTAGCTCAAATTTTTCTGCTCAAATATTTCACGAAGGAATAGAGATCACACTTATGTGTAAATGTTGTATGCAAGTAAATGTCAAAGTTGAATACCACTCTACGCCACTATTAATGTATGTCGAAGTAAAACATTTAACATCACAATTAATTGAATGGCTTTAATCTGTATTTTACATGTGTAAACTTTATACATTCACAGTTTTTTTGTTTACATTAAGCACATATAAACTAAATAGCGTTTTACTGGCAAACTAACTCTTATGAAAAGTTAACTTGAGTCACACTGATGTTATTATTATGGCTAAAAATCCATGACACAACATTTGTAATATAATTAAGAATAATTAATGAATAAAGATTTAATGAAAAAAGAGCTTACAGGCTACTGTTAGAATAGTGTGAACTGCAGCTTTAATGGCATAAGCCATTGTCTTTATTTCCACAGGATCACACATACAGCCAAACTCTTTACGATTATTGTCTTTATTTCCACAGGATCACACATACAGCCAAACGCTCCTTATGAACATTCTTTATTTCCACAGGATCACACATACAGCCAAACTCTTTACGATTATTGTCTTTATTTCCACAGGATCACACATACAGCCAAACGCTCCTTAGGAACAGCTCCTCACTGGTGTTTGCCCCAGCGCCGTGAAC
>CM050216.1:38391242-38401242 GCA_027475355.1 Coilia nasus | reverse complement strand
CACTAACCCTAGGCATGGCACAATGTAAGTACATCATGTTACATATTGTCAGACACTTTGTTACACTCTACCTAACTGATGTAACGACCGTAAAATAAAGTGTAACCAAATGTTCTCGTACACATAGAATATAGGAGATACTGCCCTTCCTTCCCTGTATGAACTGGCTGAAGGTACACACACCTCTCTGTGGCAGCAGTGTGAAGGTACACACACCTCTCTGTGGCTCCCTCTCCTCTCCTCTTCACTGCCCCGTCAGCCCCACACACCTCTCTGTGGCAGCAGTGTGAAGGTACACACACCTCTCTGTGGCTCCCTCTCCTCTCCCCTTCACTGCCCCGTCAGCCCCACACACCTCTCTGTGGCAGCAGTGCTCGATCCTGGGCCGCACTGCCCCGCCAGCCCCCCAGGCCCCTGCAGAAGCCCGGCCCCAGGAGCAGTGCTCGATCCTGGGCCGCACTGCCCCGCCAGCCCCCCAGGCCCCTGCAGGAGCCCGGCCCCAGGAGCAGTGCTCGATCCTGGGCCGCACTGCGCAGCCTGTGTGGGGTGGAATGTGGAGCTTCCCTGGTCCAGCCATGTGGGAAAGCAGAGCGGAGCTCCAGGCTGCCTCGCTCTGGTCCTCCACCTCCGGAGGCTTGTAAGCCATCACGGGCTGTCAAGAAGCCCAGCAGGAGGTGAGGATCTGGGCATGGCGAGGGAGGGGAGGAGGGGTGAGCAGGGATGAGAGGGTCAGAGAGGCAAGGACAGAGACATGGGAGAAGGCCTGAAAGGAGAGAGGAGAAGGCTTTACCAGAGGGCCCAGATGACATGCTGAAGACAGCCAGGAATCTGGAGTGGCAGAGAGAGAGAGAGAGAGAGAGAGAGAGAGAGAGAGAGAGAGAGAGAGAGAGAGAGAGAGAGAGAGAAAGGAGAGAGAGAGAGAAAGAGAGCGAGAGAGGGAGAGAGGGAGAGAGAGAGAAAGAGAGAGAGAGACGGAGATGCACACAGAGAGAGAGAGAGCGAGAGAGAGAGAGAGCGCGTGAGAGAGAGAAAGCGAGAGAAAGAGACAGAGAGAGAGAGAGAGAGAAAGAGACAGAGAGGAGAGGCGGCAGCTGTGATGTAGAGGTTAATAATAAGGTTTTAGCTTCTCCTAATACCTGCTTTTCTGGTTTTATGTGTTTTGTGGTGACACCCAAAAACAAACAGTCCTGCAGTCTTTTACCTCAGGTGGTAGTACAAGTGCTCGGGTAGGAGAGAGTCAGTAGACAGTGTACTCAAGAACATTTCCAACACCTAACAAAAGTGCCAGTGTTGAGGCAAGCATCTTGCTGTTTTCTGTGTTGCAACATTTCAATGTTCAATTTGCTTATGTGGCCTTTACACCAGCGTATAAAGATTTTGGTAAACAGTCCACCATGAAGTCATGACTTCAAACTATACAATTCAATTACAAAACACTATTGTATTATTTGTAATTTATCAAGTTTAAGACTCATCAGTTGGCAATATATCATTAAAAACAAATGCCACTGTGTGTAATCATTGTGTGGTACATTTCCTTCCATACTGGGCAATGTTACTTTGGAATTTTAGCCATCAGGAGGCGAAATATCATGCTCCTCCAATCACAACACACAAAACTGCTTATATGGTTGCTTGGCAACATTGCTCCAAACAATGTCCCACATATGACCTGAAGCCCACACACAGTCTGTGTTTCCCAGTAGGGTTAGTGGTTAGCTCGCACTACTTGGCAAGTACATTTGTAACCTTTTGAGTACAATTCTGATATTTATCCAGTGAAATGTGAGAGGTGGCTCACCATAGCTGATATGTCGACTGGTTGCGTATTCATGCATGTCTCCAGACACAAATTGTGGCTCTGAGATGCTGTCTTACAGAGTAAGTGTGCTGGAGAAGGACTTGACAAAAGACAGATGGAAGGTTTTCAAAGTTAATGCTCTCTTAAACTTGTTTTTTTAGTAATTTAAAATACAAATATATAGAAATGTTATTTTGATACATGACAGGGCTATGGTATTTTATTGATACCCTTTAAACAAATGGTATTTGGTATTTCATTTTTAAAGCTGTTTTGATTACTATTTTTTGCCCGCCTCTTACTAGACTTGATAGATTATGGCTATGATGTAGTGGTGTGTGGGCCGGGTGCGACTAGTCTGAGCGTTGTGTGTTATGTACTGTAAACATGATGGCCAGCTGGAGCAGGCCCATGTGATCTACATCGCCGTGGGAACCTGACACCGTACAGTAGTGGAAAGAATGCAGACTTCAGCGCCAGTCCTCTTGCTCTGCAGGGTCACCGCTAGGTCATGTCAAGTGACCTTTGAACTGTGGACCTCTCGAATTCCACCTCAGAGAGAATTGGCCCCGGACGAGCTTTGACAAGTCAGTGTTAAAACACTGTGCTTCCTTTAAAAGCACAAACTAGCTAGGCTAAAGTTAACGTAACGACTAAGGCTAATCTTTCAACACAGCTCCGTACTTGTTCATATTTATATGTTTTTACAGTATGTGTGTTTACATGCATCTGTCTGTCGGGCGGTCTGTCTGTCTAACGCCTCCTTGTAGACAGACACAGCTACATTTAGACAGATGGCTTAATAGGTGGATTAATGTGAGTATATCTATTAACCTGTCGGTCTGTCCGCCCGTCTATGTGCCAGTAGGCTGTCCAGGCCGAGTCAGGTGTCACATGATATTGGACTCATCATGGCCTCCGGGTCTGACTGTTCCAGCGGTAAAGGTTAAGTATCAGATTAATTAGGGCATCTGATTGGTTACATCTATATCAGGAATGTGTGTGTGTGTGCGTGTGTGTACTTGTGTAAATATCTGTGAGTCTTTAAGTTCATTTGTGTGTGTTTGGGGGGTAGTATAGATGTGTGTGTGTATGTGTGTGTGAGTGTGTGTGTGTGTCATCACTTGTGTGTGTGATATGGTTGAGTTGATGAGATTCTTTGAGCAGAGGGCCTGACGTGCCCAAGATGACACAGACCCAAGGGCGCTACTCGCTCTGCTGCCATCATCGCCCAAAGGCCACGCATTCCTCACCCCTCTCCTGTCCCCTCCTCCGACCCCCCCTGACTGGGCAGCAAGGTGACAGGTGACACCTTGGGCATATGGGGACGCCGGTAGGTGCAACACCAAATAAGGCTGCAGCCGTATTTACCAACCTCCGTATTTACCAACCTTTGTTTGTTTGGACTTCTGTCCTTCCCTGTTTCATGTCTGGCACAGTGTGACATCACTAATTGTGTTTTGTGGCATTGCCCTCGGTGCCAGTGCTGGGGTAAACGTCGTCAAGGCAACGAACCACAAAATTACATGAACTTTCAAATTTACATATCGTAAACTGCTGATTAGATCTCCCACCACATGCCTGTTACCATCTCTCCCTCTCCCCCACCTCCCCTCTCCTCTCCTCTCCTCTCCTCTCCCCCACCTTCCATCTCCTCTCTCCCTCACCCACTACCTCCCTCTTCCCCTCACCTCACCTCACCTCACCTCACCTCCCCTCTCCTCACCTCCCCTCTCCTCTCCTCTCCTCTCTCCTCTCCTCTCCTCTCCTCTCCTCTCCTCTCCTCTCTCCCTCATCTCCCCTCTCCTCTCTCCATCACCTCCCCTCTCCTCTCCTCTCTCCCTCACCTCCCCTCTCCTCTCCTCTCTCCCTCGCCTCCCCTCTCCTCTCCTCACCTCCCCTCCCCTCCTCCCCTCTCCTCACCTCCCCTCTCCTCTCCTCTCCTCTCCTCTCTCCCTCACCTCCCCTCTCCTCTCCTCTCCTCTCCTCCTCCCCTCTCGTCTCCTCCTACCCTCTCCTCCCCTCTCCTCTCCTCACCTCCCCTCCCCTCTCCTCTTCCCCTCCCCTCTCCTCTCCTCTCCTCTCCTCTTCTCTCCTCTCCTCCTCCCCTCCCCTCTCCTCTCCTCTTCTCTCCTCTCCTCCCCTCTCCCCCCTCTCCTCTCCTCACCTCCCCTCTCCTCTCCTCCTCTCCTACCCTCTCCTCTCCTCTCCTCTCCTGTCCTCCTCCCCTCTCCTCTCCTCTCCCCCCTCTCCTCTCCTCACCTCTCCTCTCCTCTCCTCTCCTGTCCTCCTCCCCTCTCCTCTCCTCTCCCCCTTCTCCTCTCCTCACCTCCCCTCTCCTCTCCTCTCCTCCTCTCCTACCCTCTCCTCTCCTCTCCTCTCCTCTCCTGTCCTCCTCCCCTCTCCTCTCCTCTCTTGTCCGCTCCTCTCACCTCTCCCTCTCCTCTCCCCCCCCCCCCCCCCCCTTTAGGTATGTGGTGTTTAAGTGCCTCCATGTTTGCCCCTCTGCCCCTCCCCCCCACTTTCTATTTCTGCTTCTGTCTTGTCATCATCAGACGTGTGAAGCAGTGGACGTTCCGTCTGTATCTGTCTGTCCTGTCTGTCCTGTCTCTCTATCTCTCTTTCTCTCTTTCTCTTTCTCTCTCTCTCTCTCTCTCTCTCTCACTTTCTGCCTTTTTCACACTGTCCTCTGTTCATCTCCCTGTCTGTATATCTCTCTCTGTCACTTTCTGTCTCCAGCCGTGATGTGCTGCACAACCAATGGACTAATGTTTGAACGTTTACTATATTGTCTTAAGAGTCAGAATCCTGCCTGTCTGGTGGTTTGTGGACTCATTTGGATTAGAATCAGATTATAATACTATATGTGGCAGGGGCGCTAAGCTAGGATTGACACCTAGGGATATAGGTGTATCGTCACTGGGCCAGCAGGGAGCCGGGTGTGAGCCGGATGAGGTCTGGAGGCCTGTAGGGTCTTTGGGCAGGGATATAGCAGTAGTCTGTGCCTGGGTTTAAATGCCATGTTTCGCCCGGTGCGTAACTGCAAAACAGACAGTACTGTAAGGAGGGTAGAGAACGCACACAGAGGCTGAATCATTCCAGAAATCTCTATTGGATGAATAAGCTGGAAACAATACAGGCTGTTCAGGGAATTCTGGCTCTTAGTTCGGGTCTTAGCCCATCCCCAGCGTCTCCAGTCGTGGTGTTTGGGCCGTAAATCAGGCTGTGTAATTGGTGCGGAGAGGAGGACCTGAGTGGGAGCAGCGCTTGGCTGGATATGGGTCTCCCCTGGCCTGACCCCCCCACCCCCAGCCCTGACCCCCACATCCACAAGCCTTTACGGGCCTCGCTGCAGCCAGAGAGAGCTGGAACTGTGGGGAGAGAGTGATGACTGGGAGAGAAAGAGAGAGGAGAGAGTGAACAAGAAATAAATATAGAGAGAGAATGTGTACGTACGGTACGTCTTTTAAACTGAGACAATATATAGTGATCTATGCTATATACAATTGTATGAGTGTGTCTATGGAAACATACGTTTATATATGCATATATCCTCCTTATAGACCCTCCATGTCTTAAAATTGAAACTCACACTCACTTTGATGAGAATTTAAAGTAGTTGGGACATAAGCACACACACACCCACACCCACACACGCACACACACACACACACACAGATTAGATACATCTTCCTCATCACTGATTCCTCTCTCTGCAGAACTGAGGGGACGCAGACAGAGTGATAGTCTGGCAGAAGGATAGACTGAAGCGGCGATAAGGGGATATTTTTATCAGCGGTAAACAGACGAGTAAACAAATTGACAAGCTTGTTATCTCTGAAAGTAACATCAGATTTCCGGGCCCACGTTCTCCCCCAGGAGTCCCCCTGTCTTTGAGAGCAGAGACTCGTCCCCGAGCGGGATTGTCAGAGATGCAAAACTATCTCACTCTCACTTCTCCTCCAGGAGTCCCCCTGTCTTTGAGAGCAGAGACTCGTCCCCGAGCGGGATTGTCAGAGATGCAAAACTATCTCACTCTCACTTCTCCTCCAGGAGTCCCCCTGTCTTTGAGAGCAGAGACTCGTCCCCGAGCGGGATTGTCAGAGATGCAAAACTATCTCACTCTCACTTCTCCTCCAGGAGTCCCCCTGTCTTTGAGAGCAGAGACTCGTCCCCGAGCGGGATTGTCAGAGATGCAAAACTATCTCACTCTCACTTCTCCTCCAGGAGTCCCCCTGTCTTTGAGAGCAGAGACTCGTCCCCGAGCGGGATTGTCAGAGATGCAAAACTATCTCACTCTCACTTCTCCACGATCACCTCTTCCTAGCTGTCAGCAAAAACCATAAACAACCGTCACAAAGTTGAGATCCCATACCTTAAGTTCCAGATTTAATCATTCAGTTATTCATTCATTCATTTCATTATTTGTTTATCATTCATTCATTCATTCATTCAAGAGCCCAAAGAGAAAGCATCTGCATTCAAAACAAATAGTTTCACCAACTGGTGCTCCAAACGGAAACCATCTTGTTCTTGTCCCATCACATATACTGTGTGTGTGTGTGTGTGTGTGTGTGTGTGTGTGTGTGTCTGTGTGTGTGTGTGAGAGAGAGGGACTACAGTGTGTACAGGGTCAACCTGTGGGTAAGTCAAATGTATGTGTCAGGCCTTAGGGGTGCGATTATGTATGCATATGCATTGTGTATGCCTATGTGTGCAATAGTGTGTGTGTGTATGTATGTCTGTGTTTGTGTGCAATGGTGTGTGTGTGCGTGTGTGTGTATCTGTCAGTGTTGACTCCAAGCATCAGGGGAGTGATCTCAGCCTTCCCCCTCCACCGGTGATCAGTTGTGCCGCAGATCTGTCCACACGCCAGCGTCACGGCCCTCCCTGACAGACAGCTCACCTCGGGCTGAACCCTTCCCCCCTCCCCCTGCCCTGCCATCACCATCACCACCCCCCACCACCCCTCCACCCTCCACTAACCCCTGACACCCCCTGCTGACCCCCCCCCCACACACACACACACATCCCCCACACACACACACCCCCCACACACACAACCCAGCACTCCAGTTGTGCTTCACACCTCTGCGTGGCACCTTTGAAAGCTGCCCTGACGCGCAGCCCCAACCCCCCCCCGCTTCCGCTGCACCACCAGGCCCTGTTGGCCCCCCGCACATCTGCAGGGGACCCGGCCCCCCAGCACCCCCATCCCTAGCACCCCCATCCCATCCCCAGTGCTGCCCCACCCCTCCCTGCTCTGATTCCCATGTTACAGACAGGCAGCTACGGGCGGGAGGGTCCTGTCACGGAGCTCCGCGCTGAGCCCCTCTCGACAGGCTGACAGCGCCGTGTGGCGCCCCGTGAATGCTTTTAAAGGTGCGCAGCAGCGACGCAGGGGCCGTGAGAAGCCTAAACGGGGCTGAACGGCTAAACGGAGCACAGATGGTGGTGACGGCGTTTGAAGAGGACAGCCTTCTCTCAGGGACGCCCACGCCGAGTTCACAGCCTCACCTCACATCACAGGCCGTCACCCCGAGCGCTCAACGTCACAGCCTGTTAGAGCCGCCAGCGGTACTGTACACATTTAAGGCTTACGCCAGTACGCATCTGTTTTACCTGTTACTGATGCTTACAACACCAGCACACTTTTAACTTTTACTGTCCGTCTTGAATTATTTTCTAAGAACTACTAGACTGCTAGAGTACATGAAACTGTTAGTAACAGTAAAAGGAAAAAGGAAATCTATTTTTTTTCTTCTAAAGTTGATTTTTAAATCAGATGTACTGAAAAAAAACATATACTGCCCTACCCTTAGGCCCAACTAGTGCTGCATATGGGTCATTTAATAAAGACATAATGTACTGCAGAGGTCATTTAATAAAGACATAATGCACTGCAGAGGTCATTTAATAAAGACATAATGCACTGCAGAGGTCATTGTAACTGGGCTGTGCTGTGATGCAGAGCGAGCTGCAGTGCTGCACATCTCAAACCAGGCCTGCCCTGGAGGAATCCACTCTTGCCCCCTCTCTCTGTCCTGTGCCTGCCCCTCTGCCCTACCTGCCCCGCCCCCAAATACCCCCACACCATTCCCCTCTTAGGTTCCTGCTCACCTCCATGTTTCTGTCCACCCACCTCCACTGGCCCCTTGAGCCTGCTGCACCCAGCGGTGACCAGCCCACACTCTGCCCAGGTGAGCCCGCCACGTGCCCCCCCTCAGCACCCCTCTTCACCCCCCTCAGCACCCTGCCTGCACCCCCCCTCAGCACCCCTCTTCACCCCCCTCAGCACCCCCCTCAGCACCCTGCCTGCACCCCCCCTCAGCACCCCTCTGCACCCCCCTCAGCACCCTGCCTGCACCCCCCCTCAGCACCCCTCTTCACCCCCCTCAGCACCCTGCCTGCACCCCCCCTCAGCACCCCTCTGCACCCCCCTCAGCACCCCTCTGCACCCCCCTCAGCACCCCTCTGCACCCCCCCTCAGCACCCCTCTTCACCCCCCTCAGCACCCTGCCTGCACCCCCCCTCAGCACCCCTCTGCACCCCCCTCAGCACCCTGCCTGCACCCTGAGGGAACGGCCGCCATCGTTAATCACACCTGCCGACACATTCCGGCCAGTCGCCTGCGAGCGCTCCAACCCACGGTCCTGGAGAGAGAGAGGGAGAGAGAGAGAGAGAAAGGGGGGTGGACAGATAGATAGATAGATATATAGATAGATAGAGAGGTGGAGAACGAGAGAAAGGAAGAGCTGGAGGAGGAGGAGAGCAACAGGGCTAGTGCTGTCTTTGGCAGGAAGATTAGTGAGAGACACAGCTTGGCATCCTCCCCTCCCATCAGACAAACTGCCCTCCTTAAGCAGCCCTAAAATGCAGGTCAGCTCTGGCGTCCTACCTGCTCTCCACACGCTGCAGCAATGATGGGGGCAGGTTTACCCTAATGGGTAGCGGCTTGGAGGAAAGAGGGTAAAGCATCCCTCCCAGTACTTGTGGATGTTCAGTGGGCCATATAAGGACATTTGTGTATCGTTTTTAAACTCTATGGTGCATGGTTAGAGCCTGGTAAACCAGCCCCTCGTACTTCATTTCATTTTGTACAAAGGGTCTGGACCACAATGTCTTGAGGGTTATTTAGTCGGCCCCAGCAAGACCGATCCAATCAGCGAACAGAGGGTGTGTTCGTTAGCTGTGACGTTGACCTTGTGTGCTACATTTGAATTGTAGTGTGTAGGTAGGCTAATTGCATGCGTGACGACCAGGCGTTAGCAATTGGGTAAAGGCAGAGGCACTTGTTTAAAACTTCAGCACAGTCCACTCCTCCAAGAAATCGTTTTTGACTGTGTCTGGTCCAGACCCTCTGTACAAAATGAAATGAAGTATGAGGGGCTGGTTTACCAGGCTAGCATGGTAAGGCCCTGGAGAAGTGTGTTACTGCAAGTGCTTTGTAGTAGGTACAGCGGCTAGGTCATTCTGGGCTAAC
This sequence comes from Coilia nasus, assembly GCA_027475355.1. Classification (NCBI taxonomy): domain Eukaryota; kingdom Metazoa; phylum Chordata; class Actinopteri; order Clupeiformes; family Engraulidae; genus Coilia; species Coilia nasus. The sequence goes on along the minus strand of CM050216.1, from coordinate 38,391,958 downwards.
AGCACTGGGGCTGACGTTGTGAAATAGGTCTCTGCTGTGTGCAAGACTGATAAAGCACTGGCATCCGTGGACTTAACTTGGCAAAGTACGCTCTGGTGATTTTTAATCTGTTGATCGCTATGTAGCTGCACTTGAATTACAGATAATGGAGGCCTGCGCTTGGACACCGGAGGCTGGAAGTATGTTAAGCTCCGTGGATTTGAGAGAGAGAAAGACAGAAAGAGAGAGACAGAGAGAGGGAGAGAGAAAGAGGGAGAGAGAGAGGCTGGAAGTATGTTAGGGGCCATGGATTTGGCAGCTTTTGCTAGCATGTCTCATGTAGTTGTGCAAGGTTTCCTTTCTGCAGACATTTGTGTCTGCCAAACACTATTTCCAAGATATTTTTAACAAGTTTTAATATTTTAATGCACTACAGACTCTTAGTATGACTCTTGTGTAATCCTGATGGATAGGTCACAGGAAATGAATTTAATGTCCTCAGTGCTTTTCAATCCAAACATTTCATTGTTGTAGGAGTAGGTCGTTATCTGACATACTCTGTGTTGGTTATGCAGAATAATGACAAAGGCGTAGGCACCAACCCAAGCCTGTCTGTGGTACAAGGCATCCCAAATTGCTTGACACATTTAAATCCTATAATTTACACAATTTCCGCTGAGGTCACATTAAAGTCCCAAATCAGTTTTTCCTCAGAGAGGTCATTCTGGCCCTCATGC
>CM050216.1:38376242-38383742 GCA_027475355.1 Coilia nasus | reverse complement strand
CTCACACACACACACACACGAGAATAGAAAAAAATCACAGCAAAGGAAAACATGTTCCTGTTGCAGGAAACGAGCTGAGTGGTGTGCTGAGATTTCTATGGAGACCATCAGATGGTGATATGTGATCCCGCCTCCGCCCTCTGATCATTGGTTGTGAGGGGATGACCTCACAGCCAGACAGGAAATAAGGTTCCATTTGGCCCCTTCCAAACATAGGCACGCTCATACAATGCAGTCTGTGTGTTTGAACAGGAAAGTGATATCCCTCTGTGTTTATATAAGCCACAGTGGAAACATGGTGGCTATAACGAAAGGAAATACATTAGGAAATCATTAATAAGGCAAATGAACATTCTGATCAAACGTGTACTTTAACTGAATAGCAAGTCACACTGTGCGGAGATGCCTTCCAAATCATACAATACAAATGGGAACAGATATGACGTCAATGAGTTTTGTAGTGGAGGATAAATGCACATTCCCACCTTGTACGCACCTTTAAAATGACAGCATGGACTTTTTGTGATCGCTAATGTTAAGAATATGGATAGTCTAGCCAGCACTTTTACTGCTTTGCCAGTCATATACTCAGCTTTCTGGTAGCAGTGCACAATCTGACCCATTGGCAAACTGGTAGCAGTGGTCATGGTTACTTCAGAGAGGAGTAGTCATATGTGAAGACTGCTTAGGTACCACTACACAACCTGAGCCATTGGCAAACTGGTAGCAGTGGTCATGGTTTCTTCAGAGAGGAGTAGTCATATGTGAAGATTGCTTAGGTACCACTACACAACCTGAGCCATTGGCAAACTGGTAGCAGTGGTCATGGTTTCTTCAGAGAGGAGTAGTCATATGTGAAGACTGCTTTGTCATTGTTGTCATCTCCTCTGGTTCATTTCTTGTCTTCTGCCCATTGAGCGGCTAGCCTGGTAAAGCCACCCCTCCTACAGCAGTTCATATTCTACAGAGGGTCTGGACTGGACTCTGTTGAGGACCATGTAAAAGGACCAAGCAATAGCGATCCAATCAGCGAACAGAGGGTGAGCCATGACGTTCACTTTGTGTGCCACATTTGAATTGTAGTCCGTAGGTGACGTGACGTGACGACCAGGCGTAGCGATTGGGTAAAGGCAGAGGCACTTGTTTTAAACTTCAGCAGAGTCCACACCTCCAGGAAGAAATCGTTTCTCATGGTCTCCGCTCCAGACCCTCTGTACAGAATTAAACTAAGTACAAGGGGCTAGTTTACCAGGCTAATCCTTCACCCCACTCGGGTTGCCTCTATGGCTCAGGGGTTGAATATTATTAAGGGGCTAGTTTACCAGGCTAGTTTACCAGGCTAGTGAGGGACAGCAGTGATGGCGTTTGCTGCTCGCGTAGGCGCTAAGCCAGTGAGGAACAGCAGTCATGGTGTTTGGAGCAGTGTGTATGCGCTAAGCTAGCAGTCATGGCGTTTGGAGCAGTGTGTATGCGCTAAGCCAGCAGTCATGGCGTTTGGAGCAGTGTGTATGCACTAGGCTAGCAGTCATGGCGTTTGGAGCAGTGTGTATGCGCTAAGCTAGCAGTCATGGCGTTTGGAGCAGTGTGTATGCGCTAAGCTAGCAGTCATGGCGTTTGGAGCAGTGTGTATGCGCTCAGCTGGTGAAGGACAGCACACATAGCATTTGGTTCCTGTAGTAGTAAAATCAGAGGTGGGTAAACTATGAATGTGGTGATCACTTTGAAGTGGATACGGGGCTGTGGCTGTGAATGTGGGGACCACGGTGAGGTGGATGCAGGGGTGTGGTGGTAGAATCAGAGGTGGCTATGAATGTGGTGATCATGGTTAGATGGATACAGGGTTGTGGTGGTAGAATCAGAGGTGGCTATGAATGTGGTGATCACAATGAGGTGGATGCAGGGGTGTGGTGGTAGAATCAGAGGTGGTTATAAATGTGGTGATCATGGTTAGATGGATACAGGGGTGTGGTGGTAGAATCAGAGGTGGTTATGAATGTGGTGATCATGGTTAGATGTATACAGGGTTGTGGTGGTAGAATCAGAGGTGGTTATGAATGAGGTGATCACGGTAAGGTGGATGCAAGGCTGTGAAGGTAGAATCAGAGGTTGGTAAACTATGAATGTGGTGGTCACGGTTAGATGTATACAGGGTTGTGAAGGTAGAATCAGAGGTTGGTAAACTATGAATGTGGTGGTCACGGTAAGGTGGACGCATGGTGCAACACCAAATGTTTTAAAAAGACATACAAAACAGTTTGAACAGCCCCAGTGCATTGTAATTGTCTCTAGTGCACAATGATTTTGGAATATTAGAAATCATGTACATAAATTCTATTATTGGGTCAATAAACTGTGTCCATAGGTGGGTATACTCTGTTGAGGTCCGTAAACTCTTTTTCTGAAATGTGAGAGGTGATTAAACTCTATCTGCAATGTGAGACGTGATTAAACTCTATCTGAAATGTGAGAGGTGGGTAAACTATCTGAAATGTGAGAGGTGATTAAACTCTATCTGCAATGTGAGAGGTGATTAAACTCTATCTGAAATGTGAGAGTTGATTAAACTCTATCTGCAATGTGAGAGTTGATTAAACTCTATCTGAAATGTGACAGGTGGGTAAACTATCTGAAATGTGACAGGTGGGTAAACTATCTGAAATGTGAGAGGTGGGTAAACTATCTGAAATGTGAGAGGTGGGTAAACTCTGTTTACTTGTGTTTGTCCTCCACTGCATCCCTGCCCCTGCCCACACAGGCTCCTGGCATCCCCACACAGCACACTCCACCACTACGGACATGCCCATTGGTCAGGACACAGCCGCGTGGGCCACTAGGCTCCGCCTCCCAGTCCAATTGGAGCTCACCCCACGATCCCCTCCGCCGTCAAAACAGCCCCTTACACACACGCACACACACACACCCACACGCACATGCGCGCACACACACCCGCCCTGCCCCCTGCCACCACGGTAACCGCTGCCATGCAGTCCGGCGGGGAGAGGGCGAGTGAGAGCGACAAAAACTGTCAGCAGCGAAAATGAAGTGTCACCTCGCATTTTTCAGCGCGCGGAGCAGCCGGGATGGGACGGAGCGCCACACTGAACCCCGATGCCCCCGCCCTGATTGAGTTCCGCGCTCTCCTCTCCTCTCCATCCTCACACACACACACACACACACACACACACACACACACATACACACCAAAGCATGTACACATATACACACCATACATACACTAATGTACTCACACATATTTACACATGCTGAAGAGAAATTCCAGTCCAACACACAGAGACAGCCATTCACACTCACATACATACACACACCCCTTTTTTTACATCATGTTGACATATGGTTAGTCATCAACTTAACACCAGGGTTGAAAGGTACATTTGTGTGTGTGTGTGTGTGTGTGTGCGTGTGAGGGCAAATGTGAATTTCTACAAGGCCAGTGAGTGTCTTCCTATAAAAACCTTTATGAATATTAAAAAGAGCACAGAGCTCAGTTTCTCTGCACGATGAAAGATCCACTATAAACACCTCAGACCACATACTGACACACAAACTAGCACTTTAGCACTGTGCACTTTACCATCTACCAGCAGCCCCCATAATACTCACATTAGGGGAAGAGCACATCACCAGGGGCACTGGACACTCAACATATTTTGAACTATAGGGTTGCATTAAGCTCAATGTAAATTTGCAATTATACAGTTGATGGATGTCTTTAAACTTTCAACTTTTTCCTCCCTCAAAGCTAACGGCGTAATTTTAGCTGCAGACACAGAGGACCTTTTGTGCTTTTCCGTGCGTGTTGCAGCTGCTCCTCATCGTAGCATTAATTCATTTCAATTTAGCCCAGCGCACAGCTTCCGATTAGCCCTGAGCCGAGACAGCGAGAGAGGCAGAGAGAGAAAGAGGGGAAAGAGAGAGAGAGAGAGACAGAGAGAGAGAAGGAGAGAGTGGAAAAAAGAGAAAGAAAGCACTCTGACCAGACGGCCTCTGTGTAATTCACATCATGGCCATTATCCGCGTGGCTCCTAGCATGATAGCGGTGCAGCAAATGCATTTCTCATTAGCATGAGCGCGCTAGCATATGGGTGACGTATGCGGGCCCTGTAAATCATATTAGCGGGTGCTATTTCCTGCTGTACGTTTGGCTGCGTGTTGCTGTGAAAGTAAATCACTGCGGGCCTCTGTGTGTCAGCTGTGTGTGGAGTTTAGCATTACAGTCGTGTAGCTAGTGGCTATCCATCATATCGTAGCGTAGCAGTACTGTAGGCCTCTTCCCCACGCTGTGCACAGCGGCTGTACAGTTACAGTAACAGTAACGGCTACGGTCTGCTGCTGCTGCTGCTGTCTACTAAACTTGGGGACACCGCTTGGCGCGGCTCGCTATAAATCAAAGTGGCACCGCGTGCTGTAGCGTATTAGCACAGTTCACCTTTACAGGGAGGCACCTGCAGACTCCTCCCCCCCACGACTGAGTCACCACCCCTCACCCCCCCAACCCCCACCCCCCCCACCGCACGATCCTCCTCTCAGCCCTCTTTCATCTCTGGATACTCTGCGCTCGCTCGGTCAGGCTGGCCCGCTGGAGGCAGGCTGGAGGTGCTGTTTAACATGAAAGAACCCCGCGGACACCGCAGTAAGATAAACGTTCCCCAGTGTGCCCCCCCTTCTCTGTTTTCAGCCAAAAGCCTTTGAAGCGCCCAACTCTGCCCTCCTCCCTCTCCACCCCACCCCCACCCCCACCCCCACAGAGTGACAGGCCCAGCAGAGCGGGCAGCACAAGGCCCAGGAAGTGAAGCCTGGGACTCCATTTGTTAAAGAAGCCTTGTGACAACTGCTCCCACTGGGGGGTCCCCTGTTGTCCTCGCATCGACCAGCCCCTAAGCAGCAGTGGCAGGACCGCTGGAGGGGGGGTTCACCACACTGTGAGGACACAATATCTACAAGGAATATTACTTAAATGAGAGACATAAAAATACGGTGTATGTGTGTCTGTGTGGCAACATAGCATTTGCATATCTTTAATAGAGGGAGAGAAAGTGTGTGTGTGTGTGTGTGTGTGTGTTTATGTACTGTGAGCTCATTTGAAAATATTCTTCTCCGCTCATTGAGCCCTGCTGTCCCACAGGAGCCATCCATCGTCTCTGTCTTCCCTGCGCGAAGCTGGACTCGTAAAAGCCACGCAAGCGTCGCCAGCGCTCCTGTGCGGGGCTCGCCAGCGGCCTTATAAAGCCGTCATCCCCACGAGTTACGAGCCGGCCTGAAAGGCAAGACTTCCCCGTGATTTATCCCCCTTTGTGTGTCATCTTCCTGCCCCGACCCACAGAAACGCGTGCATAAAGCGGGCGAAATAAATACGGCGAAGCGTGGAGAGAGCGGAGGGGCCCAGAGCGGCGTGGTGAATCCGAGGGGCCTCGTAAAAGAGCGTTTGCGAGCAGGCTCCCCAAACAAGGCCTGCATTTAATCTCCCTCCCAGCTGGACAGGCTTCACGGCCCCTCAAACGCCACCATTGTCTCTTCCCCGCTCCTCACAGTGCCATCAATGGCTGCACCGTTCGCCAGAAGGCAGTGGTAAATTTTCAGGGGGCCCAGGAATTTATTTGGAAGCTGTGTGAACGACAGGAAAAAGAGTGAAAGCAGAGCAGGGAGAAGAGTGGGATAGACAGAGAGAGAGAGAGAGAGAGAGAGAGAGAGAGAGAGAGAGAGAGAGAGAGAGAGCGAGGAGGGGGCCCAGGCAGATCGGAGGGAAAGAAAGGAAGAGCATGGTTGCCCTGCATGCGTAAATCTGTTTTTAATAACTGTTTCAAAACTACTCCTTTTGAAAGACTCCTCATACCGTAAAAGATCTGTCCATTACTCAAGCCTGCACCCGCGGTCATAAATATCGCACAATTATGACCTGTCGTCCTCTGTGCGCCCAGGGTGAGCTGAAACCGGGCCTGCCCACCGCCCCCCCGCCCCGTTAAATCAACATGCATCAGGGCTACACCATTTCACTTCAAAACAGTCATAAATTACTGGAGCGGAGCGCCGCGTTCATTAAGGAGAGTCTGGAGCGGAGCGCCGCGTTCATTAAGGAGAGTCTGGAGCGCTGCACGGAGCGGATCCCGGCCAAGAGGGCTTTATCGGCGGCACCAGACAAAAACACAACATAAACATGTGTTTCATGGAGGAGTGTTTCATGGAGGAGTGCTTCATGGAGTAGTGTTTCATGGAGGAGTGCTTCATGGAGGAGTGTTTGATGGAGTAGTGTTTCATGGAGGAGTGCTTCATGGAGTAGTGTTTCATGGAGGAGTGCTTCATGAAGTAGTGGGCTCATGGAGTAGTGTTTCATGGAGTAGTGCTTCATGGAGGAGTGTTTGATGGAGGAGTGTTTCATGGAGTAGGGCTCATGGAGTAGGGCTCATGGAGGAGTGTTTCATGGAGTAGTGTTTGATGGAGTAGTGCTTCATGGAGGAGTGTTTCATGGAATAGTTGGCTCATGGAGGAGTGTTTGATGGAGTAGGGCTCATGGAGTAGTGTTTCATGGAATAGTTGGCTCATGGAGGAGTGTTTCATGGAGTAGTGTTTCATGGAGTAGTGTTTGATGGAGTAGGGCTCATGGAGGAGTGTTTCATGGAGTAGGGCTCATGGAGGAGTGTTTCATGGAGTAGTGTTTGATGGAGTAGGGCTCATGGAGTAGTGTTTGATGGAGTAGTGTTTGATGGAGTAGGGCTCATGGAGGAGTGTTTCATGGAGTAGTGTTTGATGGAGTAGTGTTTGATGGAGTAGTGTTTGATGGAGTAGGGCTCATGGAGGAGTGTTTCATGGAGTAGTGTTTGATGGAGTAGGGCTCATGGAGGAGTGTTTGATGGAGTAGTGTTTGATGGAGTAGGGCTCATGGAGGAGTGTTTGATGGAGGAGTGTTTGATGGAGTAGGGCTCATGGAGGAGTGTTTCATGGAGGAGTGTTTCATGGAGGAGTGTTTGATGGAGTAGGGCTCATGGAGGAGTGTTTCATGGAGGAGTGTTTGATGGAGTAGGGCTCATGGAGTAGTGTTTGATGGAGTAGGGCTCATGGAGGAGTGTTTCATGGAGTAGTGTTTGATGGAGTAGGGCTCATGGAGGAGTGTTTGATGGAGTAGTGTTTGATGGAGTAGGGCTCATGGAGGAGTGTTTCATGGAGGAGTGTTTGATGGAGTAGGGCTCATGGAGGAGTGTTTGATGGAGTAGTGTTTGATGGAGTAGGGCTCATGGAGGAGTGTTTCATGGAGTAGTGTTTCATGGAGTAGGGCTCATGGAGGAGTGTTTCATGGAGTAGGGCTCATGGAGGAGTGTTTGATGGAGTAGTGTTTCATGGAGTAGTGTTTCATGGAATAGTTGGCTCATGGAGGAGTGTTTCATGGAGTAGTGTTTCATGGAGTAGTGTTTGATGGAGTAGGGCTCATGGAGGAGTGTTTCATGGAGTAGGGCTCATGGAGGAGTGTTTCATGGAGTAGTGTTTGAT
>CM050216.1:38361242-38371242 GCA_027475355.1 Coilia nasus | reverse complement strand
TATAGGGTTAGATGGGGTATATATAGAGGGAGATGGAGGTGTAGCAGGTATATTGAGGGAGATGGGGTATATATAGAGATGGGGTATATATAGAGGGAGATGGGGTATATATATAGGGGGAGATGGGGTATATATAGAGATGGGGTATATATAGAGGGAGATGGGGTGTGGGGTATATATAGGGGGAGAGGGTATATATAGAGGGAGATGGGGTATATATTGATGGAGATGGGGTATATATAGAGGGAGATGGGGTATATAGCCTATAAAGCTAGGGAGAGCTAGAGAAAAAGAGAGAGAGGGAGAGAGGGAGGGAGAGCTAGAGAAAGAGAGAGAGAGAGAGAGCCAGAGAAAGAGAGAGAGAGAGGGAGGGAGAGTTAGAGAAAGAGAGAGAGAGAGAGAGGGAGAGCTAGAGAAAGAGAGAGAGAGAGAGAGAGAGAGAGAGGGAGGGAGAGTTAGAGAAAGAGAGAGAGAGAGAGAGAGAGGGAGGGAGAGCTAGAGAAAAAGAGAGAGAGAGAGAGGGAGAGCTAGAGAAAGAGAGAGAGAGAGAGAGGGAGGGAGAGTTAGAGAAAGAGAGAGAGAGAGAGAGAGAGAGGGGAGGGAGAGTTAGAGAAAGAGAGAGAGAGAGGGAGGGAGAGCTAGAGAAAGAGAGAGAGAGAGAGAGAGAGAGGGAGGGAGAGTTAGAGAAAAAGAGAGAGAGAGAGAGGGAGAGCTAGAGAGAGAGAGAGAGAGAGAGAGTAGGACTTAATGATAGCAAGCTTGAGGAGAGGCAGTGACAGCTCGGAGGCATTTTTGTGAAGAAAGCACACAGTTTAAAAGCTGTGAGCAAAACAGGGTTGCAGCAGATATGTGAGTAAATGCAGGACAGCTCATGAGAGAGGGGCAGAGAGAGGATGAGAAGCTAATGAAAGCCAGCGAAAGAGAAAGAGAGAAAGAGAAAGAGAGGGAGGAATGAGGGGGAGACGGTGGGGGAGGGGAACAACTCTGCACCCCCAAACTCTCACAGAAGAGAGAGAGAGGGAGAGAGGGAGAGAGAGAGGGGGAGAGAGAGAAAGGGAGAGAGAGAAAGGGAGAGAGAGAGGGGGAGAGAGAGAAAGGGAGAGAGAGGGAGAGAGGGAGAGAGAGAGGGGGGAGAGAGAGAAAGGGAGAGAGAGAGGGGGAGAGAGAGAAGGATCTAAAATGAAAAGGCAACCAGAAACAGCAGCCAGGAGCTGGAGCCAAGCAGCCCTGGAGACAGTGAAACGCGGCCAGATGTTGCGGCGTTTGGCCTGGCGCGCCGGCGGAGGAGCGAGCTGACGAACCATTCTTCACTGTCAGGGAACACGCTCCGCGCGGGGGAAATTAAGACACCCGCACCGCACCGCACAGTTACGCACCCGCTCTCACTCTCACTCTCTCTCATACACACACACACACACAGCTACGCACCACACTTGCTCTCGCTCTCACTCTCACAATCACACACACACACACACACTCACACACTCACACACACCCGCACAGCTGCGCACCACACTTGCTCTCGCTCTCACAATCACACACACACACACACTCACACACACCCGCACAGCTACGCACCACACTTGCTCTTGCTCTCACAATCACACACACACACTCACACCCGCACCGCACAGTTACGCACCCGCTCTCACTCTCACTCTCTCTCATACACACACACACACACACACACACACACACACTCACACCCGCACCGCACAGCTACGCACCACACTCACTCTCGCATTCGCTCTCACCTCGCTATCGCCGACACTACAGTAGGGGAGAGAGGCAGAGAGGGAGAGGGATAGAGAGGGTGATAGAGAGGGTGATAGAGAGGGAGAGGGATAGAGAGAGGGAGATAGAGAGAGAGGGGGGATAGAGAGGGAGATAGAGAGAGGGAGATAGAGGGAGAGGGAGAGGGATGAAGAGAGGGAGATAGAGAGAGATAGAGAGAGAGATAAAGAGAGGGAGAGGGATAGAGAGAGAGATAGAGAGAGAGATAAAGAGAGGGAGGGGGATAGAGAGAGAGGGGGGATAGAAAGAGAGGGAAGGAAGGAGTTGGGCTAAAAAAGAGGGGAGGCAGAGACAGAAAGACTGAGTAAGAGTGAAAGGGAAGATGATACGAGAGACGGAGAGGAGAGGAGGAGGGGGAAAGAGAGGATGAGAGGAGAGGAGGAGGGGGAAAGAGAGGATGAGAGGAGAGGGAGAGGGGGAAGGAGGATGAGAGGAGAGGAGGAGGGGGAAAGAGAGGATGAGAGGAGAGGAGGAGGGGGAGGGAGAAGAGGACAGGAGAGGGAGAGGGGGAAGGAGGATGAGAGGAGAGGAGGAGGGGAAGGAGAGGATGAGAGGAGAGGAGGAGGGGGAAAGAGAGGATGAGAGGAGAGGAGGAGGGGGAGGGAGAAGAGGACAGGAGAGGAGAAGGGGAAAGATAGGATGATAGGAGAGGAGGGGGAAGAGAGGATAAGAGGAGAGGAGGAGGGGAAGGAGAGGAGGAGAGGAGAGGGGGAAGGAGGATGAGAGGAGAGGAGGAGAATGTAAGGGGTAAAAACAGCAGGGGGGAGGAAGAGAATGAAAGTACAAAGAAATATATAGAGAGAATAGATAGAGAGAATAGATAGAGAGAATAGATAGAGAGAATAGATATAGAGAATAGATAGAGAGAGAATAGATAGAGAGAATAGATAGAGAGAGAATAGATAGAGAGAATAGATAGAGAGAATAGATATAGAGAATAGATAGAGAGAGAATAGATAGAGAGAATAGATAGAGAGAGAATAGATAGAGAGAATAGATATAGAGAATAGATAGAGAGAATAGATAGAGAGAATAGATAGAGAGAATAGATAGAGAGAATAGATATAGAGAATAGATAGAGAGAGAATAGATAGAGAGAATAGATAGAGAGAATATATAGAGAGAATAGATAGAGAGAATAGATAGAGAGAATAGATAGAGAGAGAATAGATAGAGAGAATAGATAGAGAGAATAGATATAGAGAATAGATAGAGAGAGAATAGATAGAGAGAATAGATAGAGAGAATATATAGAGAGAATAGATAGAGAGAATAGATAGAGAGAGAATAGATAGAGAGAATAGATAGAGAGAATAGATAGAGAGAATAGATAGAGAGAGAATAGATAGAGAGAATAGATAGAGAGAGAATAGATAGAGAGAATAGATAGAGAGAATAGATAGAGAGAATAGATAGAGAGAATAGATAGAGAGAGAATAGATAGAGAGAATAGATAGAGAGAATAGATAGAGAGAATAGATAGAGAGAGAATAGATAGAGAGAATAGATAGAGAGAATAGATAGAGAGAATAGATAGAGAGAATAGATAGAGAGAGAATAGATAGAGAGAATAGATAGAGAGAATAGATAGAGGGAATAGATAGAGAGAGAATAGATAGAGAGAATAGATAGAGAGAATAGATAGAGAGAGAATAGATGGAGAGAGAAAGCCCTCTGACTGCTCGTTCAAGGTTCAGTAGGAAGAAAAAAATGAAGGAGTGTTTAAAAAGGATGATAGGAGAGGAGGGGGAAGAGAGGATAAGAGGAGAGGAGGAGGGGAAGGAGAGGAGAGGGGGAAGGAGGATGAGAGGAGAGGAGGAGAATGTAAGGGGAAAAAACAGCAGGGGGGAGGAAGAGAATGAAAGTACAAAGAAATATATAGAGAGAATAGATAGAGAGAATAGATAGAGAGAATAGATAGAGAGAAGAGATAGAGAGAATATATAGAGAGAGAATAGATAGAGAGAATAGATAGAGAGAATAGATAGAGAGAATAGATAGAGAGAGAATAGATAGAGAGAATAGATAGAGAGAGAATAGATAGAGAGAATAGATAGAGAGAATAGATAGAGAGAGAATAGATAGAGAGAATAGATAGAGAGAATAGATAGAGAGAATAGATAGAGAGAATAGATAGAGAGAATAGATAGAGAGAGAATAGATAGAGAGAATAGATAGAGAGAATAGATATAGAGAATAGATAGAGAGAGAATAGATAGAGAGAATAGATAGAGAGAATAGATAGAGAGAATAGATAGACAGAGAATAGATAGAGAGAATAGATAGAGAGAGAATAGATAGAGAGAATAGATAGAGAGAATAGATAGAGAGAATAGATAGAGAGAGAATAGATAGAGAGAGAATAGATAGAGAGAATAGATAGAGAGAATAGATAGAGAGAATAGATAGAGAGAGAATAGATAGAGAGAATAGATAGAGAGAGAATAGATAGAGAGAATAGATAGAGAGAATAGATAGAGAGAATAGATATAGAGAGAATAGATAGAGAGAGAATAGATAGAGAGAGAATAGATAGAGAGAATAGATAGAGAGAATAGATAGAGAGAGAATAGATAGAGAGAATAGATAGAGAGAATAGATAGAGAGAATAGATAGAGAGAGAATAGATAGAGAGAATAGATAGAGAGAATAGATAGAGAGAGAATAGATGGAGAGAGAAAGCCCTCTGACTGCTCGTTCAAGGTTCAGTAGGAAGAAAAAATGAAGGAGTGTTTAAAAAAACGAGTGTACGCGCCACCTGGTCTGTGACAGCTCTGTCGCATCGCATCGGCCTCCCGCCATCCAGCGAGCGCTCGTGGAGCGGAGACACGCACGTCACACACGCGCGCAGACGATGGCAGCCCTGTCGCCACACACGGCTCAGGCGCCGTCTCAGAGTCGCGCAGCACCAGCAGCCTGCCAGCCCCATCCGCTGACCTGCTTTCCTCCCTCATGCACCACTGTGCTGAAGGCAGACCCTGTGGGACAGGCACACACACACACACATACGTGCGCACACATACATGCACACACACACACACACACACACACACACACATACGTGCGCACACATACATGCACACACACACACACACACACACACACACATACGTGCGCACACCATTACATGCACACACACACACACACACACACACACACATACGTGCGCACACATACATGCACACACACACACACACACACACACACACACACATACGTGCACACACATACATGCACACACACACACACACACACACACACACACATACGTGCGCACACATACATGCACACACACACAAACACACACACACACACATACGTGCACACACATACATGCACACACATACACACACACACACACACACACAGAGGCAGCCCCTGTGGGACAGGCACACACACACACACACACACATACACACATACGTGCGCACACATACATGCACACACATACACACACACACACACACACGCAGAGGCAGAGGCAGTGCCAGAGTCCGCCCTCCCACCACCTGTTAGGGAGAAGACACAGAGCTAAGTAATGTCAGCCATCCACTGTCAGTGTGCCTGGGTCCCATTAAAACACCCTCATGTCCCCATTTTGCTGCAGTCAGGAAACAAAGTGCCTTGAAGACAGCAGGACAGATATAACGAAATATATATATATATATATATCCAAAGGGCAGCACACATTACTGACCACTGTATGCACACATTACTGGGATTGAACACGAAAATCATATGTGTGCTTTTGCACTGACCACTGGGCCTGATGAAGGTGTTTGGGGGGGACAGGGGGGTTCCAGGGGGCTTTTGCACTGAGCACTGTATCTGGGCCTGATGGAGGTGTTTGGGGGGGGACAGGGGGGTTTCAGGGGGCTTTTGCATTGAGCACTGTATCTGGGCCTGATGGAGGTGTTTGGGGGGGGGGGGGTCAGGGGGGTTTCAGGGGGGGTTGTTGAGGTGGTTGGGATTGAACACGTAAATCAGCTGTGTTTCTTTTGTGCTGGGTGGGGTGGTGGGGGAGAGAGGGGCATTGGTGATGGTGTAGTAGTGTAGGAGTGTAGTAGTGTAGGAGTGTAGTGTAGTAGTGTAGTAGTGTAGGAGTCTAGGAGTGTAGTAGTGTAGGAGTCTAGGAGTGTAGTAGTCTAGGAGTGTAGTAGTGTAGTAGTCTAGGAGTGTAGTAGTGCAGTAGAGTGTAGTGTAGGAGTGTAGTAGTGTAGTAGTGTAGTAGTGTAGTGGTGTAGTAGTGTAGGAGTGTAGTAGTCTAGGAGTGTAGTAGTGTAGTTGTGTAGTGTAGTAGTGTAGGAGTGTAGTAGTGTAGGAGTGTAGTGGTGTAGTAGTCTAGGAGTGTAGGAGTGTAGTAGTCTAGGAGTGTAGTAGTGTAGTAGTGTAGTGTAGTAGTGTAGGAGTGTAGTAGTCTAGGAGTGTAGTAGTGTAGTAGTGTAGTGTAGTAGTGTAGGAGTGTAGTAGTGTTAGGAGTGTAGTGGTGTAGTAGTGTAGGAGTGTAGTAGTGTAGTAGTGTAGGAGTGTAGTAGTGTAGTAGTGTAGTAGTGTAGTAGTGTAGGAGTGTAGTAGTGTAGGAGTGTAGTGGTGTAGTGGTGTAGTAGTGTAGGAGTGTTGTAGTGTAGTAGTGTAGTAGTGTAGGAGTGTAGTAGTGTAGGAGTGTAGTGGTGTAGTAGTGTAGTAGTGTAGGAGTGTAGTAGTGTAGTAGTGTAGTAGTGTAGTAGTGTAGGAGTGTAGTAGTGTAGGAGTGTAGTGGTGTAGTGGTGTAGTAGTGTAGGAGTGTTGTAGTGTAGTAGTGTAGTAGTGTAGGAGTGTAGTAGTGTAGGAGTGTAGTGGTGTAGTAGTGTAGTAGTGTAGGAGTGTAGTAGTGTAGTAGTATAGTGGTGTAGTAGTGTGTGGGGATTGGTGATGGTGTAGTCAGTATAGTAGTGTAAGAGTGTAGTAGTGTAGTAGTGTAGGAGTGTAGTAGTGTAGTGGTGTAGTGGTGTAGTGTAGTAGTGTAGTGTAGTAGTGTAGTAGTGTAGTAGTGTGTGGGGATTGGTGATGGTGTAGTAGTGTAAGAGTGTATTAGTGTAGGAGTGTAGTAGTGTAGTAGTGTAGTGGTGTAGTGGTGTAGGAGTGTAGTAGTGTAGGAGTGTGTGGGGATTGGTCATCACCAGTAGTAGTGTAGGAGTGTGCTCAGACTCTTTTTAAGTGTGTGGTTCTCAGCAGCATCACAACAGTCCTCGCATCTCTGTTGAGCTCTCCACACACACACACACACACACACACACACACACACACACACACACACACACACACACAAACACACACCCTAACCGTATCTCCCTAACATTCTCGCCAAAATTGAAAAAGCAGGACTTAGCAGCAGCGCCAGCAAGGCCCCCCAGCTCTCGTCTCCCCACCCCGCCGTCTCCATCTCGGGACAGGGCTCACCCAGCTGTGGCGTATTCATGTCATGGGAGAACAGGAGGTGGGGGGTCAGAGTGGGGGGGGTCACTGTTGTCGAGTATGGCGAATGGAGGGGAAGGGTGTGTGTGTGTGTGTGTGTGTGTGTGTGTATTGGAGGGCTCACTGTTGTCCCTACGGCGAATGGAGAGGAAAAGTGTGTGTGTGTTGGGGGGGGGGTCACTGTTGTCCTTATGTCCGAATAGAGGGGCGGGGGGGTCAGGGTTGTCCCTATGTCCAAATAGGGGGGAAGTGTGTGTGTGTGTGTGTGTGTGTCTGTGTGCATGTGCGTGTGTGTGTGTGTTGGGGGGGCAGGGTTGTCCCTACGTCCAAATAGGGGGGAAGAGTGTGAGTGTGTGTGTGTGTGAGTGTGTGTGTGTGTGTGTGTGTGTGTGTGTGTGTGTGTGTGTGTGTTGGGGGGGCAGGGTTGTCCCAATGTGCGAATGGAGGGGAAGAGAAGGGTTGGGGAGTGTTCTGGGGTGGGGTGGGTGGGTGACGGCTTGGGTGGGGAGGGGTGGTGGGGCAGGGTGAACCTGTCGTCCAGGAGAGGACTCCATTGCCTGGCTGTCCCATCAATAACGGGCGAGCTGACAGGGCCAGAGGGGGCTCAGGACAGACCCCCCAGCCCCAGGCCCCTTGTCCCAAACCAGCAACAAAGGCCACAGCTTGGGCCCAACCTGTCCACTCACAGACTAGCCCCCACCCCCACCCCAACCCCACCACCAGCCCCACAACCTGTCCACTCACAGACTAGCACCCACCTCCCCTTCAACCAAACCCACTGTGCTGCCTCCCCCTCTCCTGAATACAGGACCTGCACCCATACACCATCCACACACACACACACACACACACACACACACACACACATATACATAGCCCTGTGGTCTTGTTGTCTCCATTCAGTTGCGGCATGTCAAACAAAACCACAATTACATTTTGTGTTCTTCCCTTTTCACCAAACTGGCAGACGCAGAAACACCAGCACTGCTTGTGTGTGTGTGTGTGTGTGTGTGTGTGTCCCTGTGTATGTCTTTATGTGTGTGTGTGAGTGTGTGTGTGTGTATGCCCCTGTGTATGTGTATGTGTGTATATGCGTGTGTGTGTCCGTGTGTGTCTATACCATAGTGATGTTTCTAGGCTGCGGTGGGCTAAATGTGATTGTGTTTCATTCCTTCAAACTTCACCTTTTTCTTCCCCCCACTGATCGTCTCGAACACGGAACAGCTGGATGGAGCGAAATGAGTGTGTGTGTGTGTGTGTGTGTGTGTGTGTGTCTCTGTCTGTCTGTGTGTGTATGTGCGTGTGTGTTTGCGCGTGTGCATGTGTAATGAGTGCTCTCGACTCAGCTGCCTTGTGATTATTTTTGGGAGACAGTGGAGCTCCAACAATTCCAACTTTGGGCTTTCAATTTTCTCCCCGAGAGCTGAATTAAAACAGCATGCTGATGGCCTGACAGTCTTCCCCTTCCCTGCTCTTTTTTCACCCTGCCTCTCCTCGTTATCCATGAATTGTTCGTCCTCACTCAACGAGAATGACAAGCTCGTTAATTTCACATGTTGGAGGAAATTTGGTGAGTGCAATTTGGAGAGTATTAAGGGGTGCTTTTGGGATGCCTGCTATTTTGGGGGCCCTCTTTTGTTCTTTAATGAAATTAGAGGCATCATTTAGCCCAAATGAGTGAGTGACTCATGCATTATCAGTCACATCCTGGAGGCTTTGAAAAAGGCCCATATTGACCTCCAGACAGAAATAAATAGACTTTAATAACGTGTGTACAGTAAAGGCAAAATAGCATTCTGTAAAATAGAAATACACAAAGCAACAATTAGACATAAACATTAACTCATAATTACACACTTGCAAACAAACTAAAACTTACAAACAAACATACAAAGACACACACACACACACACACACACACACACACACACACACACACACACACACAGTATACAGCAATGCAGCACCAGTCTCTGTGCTCGACTCTTTGCACAAAACCACATTATGCTTGTGTTATATCGTGTTAGTGTTATATCGATGCACAAATTCATCGGCAGACGCTTCGAATATTCTGAATCTATTCTGCTAAAAGCAGGCCAAATGTATGAAGTGTCACTGGGATTAATCAGCACAGTACACTCATATTGATTTTGAAATTAATTTAGTACCGAATAAACACAGCAACGACGTAAAATCACCATTTAGATTAGATCACTCTAATAACGTATAGATAATATCCAACAATTTGTACCGAAATCATTTCATTACCATGATGAGATTTCTGCATTGGGTTACAGATGGCTCCCATTCTGCTGGCAGATCTACATATATGCATCCATTCAACAGACAGAATCGCGCCTATTTAGCGTTATGGCTGAATTACGATGGCTCCCCGTGGCCCTCTGAGTATTTTAACTATAGCTAAGGTCACATGACATGCCTATTCATTTGTGGGGGATTTAGTAACTGTAAAAATGAACATTTGAAAGCTTTTGATTTTTTCTTGCCTGTTTGGTTTTTTTTTTTTTTCATTCTTTGTGTATAGCTCACGTAACCATTTAAAGTAAATCTGAAGACTTTGTAGCAGCCGATAAGCCAATTACTCTTATTCAGCCTTACTAGACTAAATCATTTTACATTTGCGTCTGTCTTTCTAGTAACACAACTGAAACGATACCCACTGGCATCCTGGAGGGTTATTTAAGCGCACGCTAACTGGCTGCTTTCTCCGCTAATGGGCTGCCTGCTTCAA
>CM050216.1:38308742-38348742 GCA_027475355.1 Coilia nasus | reverse complement strand
TGAACCCCTGAACTGAACTTGAACCGCGAGTATCACGGCCAGGTCAGGGTGGGGCCGGGGGTTGGGTTTTGACCTCCGGGGAGCAGTCTTAGGGCCATAGGAGGGCCACGGGTGGCATATCCCCCCCCAGGTCGTCAGTGCTACCCCCAACGCGGGCACCCTGCCTTCAAAGCCTGCAGAGTGCAGCAGTGCGGGGGGGGGGGGGGGGGCGGTGAATGGGAAGTCTGGTTGATTTGTTTAGCATGAATGGAATTGATCCCCGACGGGAAACAACAGCACAGGGTCACACTGCACCACCACCACCATCATCATGCCAGATCACAAGGCCCTTTTTCCTCAAGGGGGTAGGAAGGGGGCAATTTTTCCTGATTAAGTACCCCCCACCCCGACCCCCCTTCTGAACAGCCTTGAATTCCTCTTTTCTGTCTCTGTCGGTTCTCAGTCGTTGCCCCGCACGCTCATGATGGCTAGTGGCGTTTGAGGAGACGCCTCGGCGTGGAGGGATCTGTCATTTAGGAGGGCTGCTGTTTCTGCACGAGATGAACTCTGAACTGTGTGTGCCCTCAGCGTAATGCTGCTGTGCTGTGCCAGGTGTATTTGTGTGTGTGTGTGTGTGTGTGTGCATGCGGGTGTGGGCGGCACTGTGTTTGTGTCTATATGGATGTTGGTGCTCATCCATGCGTGTGTGTGTACGCTTGTGTGCAAGTGTGTGTGTGTGTGTGTTTAAAAAGGGATATATACATAATGTCTTCTTGTTGTGTGTGTGAACATTTTAGTATATTTGCTGGCATCTGTACATGTGTTGTAGTCTGAAACGAGGAGAGAGAGAGGCGGAGACAGAGAGAAAAAGAGAGAGAGAGAGAGAGAGAGTGAGAGAAACAGATAGACAATGGGAGAAAGAGAGAGAGAATGCATGATGAGTTCATCTTTGCCTATATATGTGCTACTCTTTCACAGCTATTCCAAAATGCCCAGTTGTGCAATTTACTGAATTACACATCCTTTAATCAAATCAGCCGTAGATGACTCGTACAGGAGACACACAGCCGTATATGACTCTGTATGGGAGACAGACAGCCGTATATGACTCTGTATGCGAGACACACAGCCGTATTTGACTCTGTACAGGAGACACACAGCCGTATATGACTCTGTATGCGAGACAAGCAGCGGTATTTGACTCTGCACGGGAGACACACAGCCGTATATGACTCTGTATGCGAGACAAGCAGCGGTATTTGACTCTGCACGGGAGACACGCAGGAGGAGAAATGTTGATGTTGAAACGGGAATGAAAGTGCTCAAGTTTCTCCGTCGGGTGGCGCCGTTGGTCGCTCTGGTGATGAAACAGGTCTTGTGTGTGTGTGTGTGTGTGTGTGTGTGTGTTTTGGTAGGGTGTGGAACAAGGGGGGGGGGGGTTAGAAAGGGGGGGTGGGGAGAGGTGCCTGCACCACCCTCACAACTGGCGTCAATGCAAACGATCCGAGCGTTCTGATTGGCCAAGCACAGGCGTCACGCAGTTCTGCTCAAACAAGGCAGGGCGGAGCTACGCGTGATGCAGCTATCGGCAACTGGGGCGCCAAGGACACTAATCCCTCTCCATCTTCCTTCCCCCTCAGCAAAACACACACACACACACACACACACACACACACACACACACTGCGCGGACCATACAAACACTCAGACACAAAAAGCCCTTTGTATTGACCTTTCCCTCATCAAACACTTAACTTCTGTAGCAAAGGTGTGTGTTTGTGAGTGTGTGTGCAGGTGAGTGTGTTGCACATGTGTCTCCTCATGTGTGTATTTAGGTGAGGAGGGCTTTGTTCACTGATATAAATGTCATCACACACACACACACACACACACACTCACACATAGACTGGATGCACAGAAATACACAGATTCTCTCTCTCTCACACACACACGCACACACACACACACACTCACTCCACCCCACCCCACCCATGGCACCAACAGATACCCTCATACGCCATACCCACAGTTGTCATGGGATGTGTTATATGTCTACAAAACAAACACTCACGCACGCACACACACACACACACACACACACACACGCACACACAGCTTTTACACAAGCTGTCGGTTAGACTGGGATTATGGGATGGAGCATGTTGGGTAACCAGGCTACAGAACAAGAACAGAGCATTCTTTGTCCCAGCCGTTTACTAAACTGCTTAATCAGTGAATTTACTAAATCAGTTAATCAGTGAATGTACCTGTTACAGGTGCACAGGTGGCTCCAGTAGAAGCAGGTGATTCCACCAATTAGCCAAGGGCTGGAACAGATAGCGTGTGTGGGATTGTACCTGCTTAGGGCGGTTACCCAACACTGGGGAGGGAGCTACCCAACCCTGGCTACGGAGCGGACAGCCCTGTGATGGATACGTCTGCTGTCATGGGAAGGAGAGCTGCGCTCGCCCTCCCTGTGATGTCATCGCCCCTTGGGTGTATGGGATACGGTCGGCAGAAATGGCGGCTTGGACAGATGAAGGTGGTGGCGGTCCCACCCTCCTGGGGTCGTGACCTCTGCGTGGCCTCTGCGTGACCTCTGGCGTGGTGTGTTGGAGCGGGTCGAGGTTCACATGGGGACAAGCAGGTGCACAGCAGTCCGGTCAGAGTGATGTCACCGTCTGACCACACCCTGGCGTCAGAAGTGGGATCACACACACAGACACACATATACACATACACACACACACAAGCAGGTGTTTCATGGTGCCTGAAGGGGAACGGACATACACCGTGGATGCACTCACACACACACACACACACACACACACACACGCACACACACACAAACAAGCAATACCAAACACACACACACACACACACACACACACACACACACACACACACACACACACTGTGGCCTGAGGCTAGAGGACACACCTGAGGAGTGGGATCACACCTTTGATGCAGATGGGAATACGCGTCCCCTGACCCCCCCACCCTCAGGACATCACATCAAAGAGCTCCGGCCAGCTGACAGACTGGCCACAGGTCAAGGAGTGTCAAAAGGTCAAGGAGTGTCAAAAAACACATCGACCTGGTGGCTAAGACACACACACACACACAGAAAGAGAGAGAGAGAAACTGTCTTCCTGTGGTATCAATTAAATACATCAAATTGTGACAGACTGTAAAACACAAACACAGACACACACACACACACATGCCTATACACACACACACACACACACACACACACACACACACGCACACACACACACACGCACACACACATGCCCATAGACACTATTACACACTGGCATGTGACTGGCTTGTTGACACTGGACAGGTTTTGGAGCAGCTGTCAGTGAGCTGAGCGGCTGAGCTGCAGATTGCACCTGCTGATGACAGATAGCAGATAGGCCCAGGGTTGGGGTCAGATAGGCAAACCACTGCAGATTGCACCTGCTGATGGCAGATCGCAGATAGGCCCAGGGTTGGGGTCAGATAGGCAAACCACTGCAGATGCCGCCATGATGTCGCACCATGAAATGTCACCGCCATCGACTCGTCACACCATCTAGTGCCGACTCAACCACCCAGACGGCATCTATTAGGGCACCCCCAACCCCTCACCCACCCCTCAGCCCCTGTTCACGACATGCCCCCCCTCACCACCACCATCATCCTCATCATTATCATCATCATCATCATGACCGCCCCCATGATTCAGCGGGAGAACTGACAGACAAATGCTGTCCTCTCCACGCATACAGGCATCTTCTCTCATTTTTTCCTCCGCATTTCTTCTTTTCTTTCTTGATTCTCTTCATTCTTGTCCTGATTACTTACTTAGTTAACTGCATTTTTTTTTGCTCCAGAGCTGGTCATTCCTTCTCTCTGCTGAATTATTTAATCAGTGCTGTCTGATGTGTTAGGAGTCTGGAATGGGCGACTAATTTACTGAGCCGCTAAACTTTTATACTAAGCGGATTTTAACTAAGGCAGCCAAAAATGAATGTAATTTCCTGTACAGTAATTACGGAGTTCATTTATTTTATAACAGGGCCGACCTTCTTTTTTATGTACTCTACTGCTCAGAGCCGTGATTTTGTCTGTTCAACTTTTGTTTCACAGCAGAAAAGAAGCATAGATAAATTGTTTGTTGAATAATCGTATAGCCAGAATTTATGTAATATACCATTATGAAATAAAGACCTGCAGACATGCACACACACACATGCAATCACACACACGCAATCACACACAAACAACGATCTATTCTCCATAAGCTGTTTAGAGGCCTTGATGGCTGTGTTATTTGTAAGTAAATGTGAGTGTAGCCATTTGTAAGTAAATGTGAGTGTAGCCTAGTGTGCATGCATGTGTATGTGTGTGTTTGTGTGTGTGAGTGTGTGTGTGTGTGTGTGTGTGTGTGTGTGTGTGTGTGTGTGTGTGTGTGTGTGTGTGTGTGAGAGAGAGTAGCCAGGTGTGCACACGTGTGTGTGTGTGTGTGTGTGTGTGTGTGTGTATCTGTGTGTAGCCGAGTGTGCATGCATGTGCGTGTGTGTGTGTGTGTGAGGTGTCGTGTGTCCTGGCCCTGACACCAAAGCCATGGGACACGGCTCAAGGCCGCGTAGCGTAGGAGGGTGGGACAGGGGGAGGGTGGAGAGGGGGAGGAGGGGAGAGGGGGAAAAGAAGCCAGGTGAGACAGAGAGAGGGAGAGGGACGGAAATAGAGAGGGAGAGCGATAGAGAGAGAGAGGGAGAGAGAGAGAGTAAGAGACAGAGCCCCACATGCCCACAAAGTCAGCTTCGCTCAGGTGTGTGACGGCCTCCTGATTTATGTTACAGACACACACCACACACCACACACACACACACACACCCACCACGCCACACACACATACACACACACACACACACCACACACACACACACACCACGCCACAAACCACGCCACACACACACACACCACACCACACACACACACACACACACACACACACACACCACACACACACACACACACACACACACACACACACACACACACACACCACACACACACATACACACACACACCACACACACACACAGACACACACACACACACATCACACACACACCGAGGTGTGGACTAAAACAGGAGTGTTAGAAGTAATTAATGATATTAAATATCAGCCCTCAGACAGTGGTTTGGCCCAGCACCCAGATCCTGTTGCAGTCCTCAGCCTGTGGGAGAGAGCAGAGGAGGGGAGAGGAGAGGAGAGGAGAGGAGAGGAGGGGAGAAGGGAGGAGAGGAGAAGGGAGGAGAGGAAAGGAGGAGAGAAGACAAGAGAAGGGAGGAGAAGGGAGGAGAGGAGAGAAGAGAAGAGAAGAGAAGAGAGGAGAAGAGAGTTGTACTGGTAGTGCTGAATGTGTGAGCAGAGACAGAAGAAGCAGAAGAATGCTTCAGCAGAGGACACGTGGGAAAATAAATACAGATGGGATGACAGCACGAAATCTCCCCCACAACATTAATGCGTAGCTGGCCTGCAGTGTGTATACATATTAAAACATAGAACTATCATTATATAATTAATGCGTGTGTGTGTGTGTGTGTGTGTGTGTGTGTCTTTGAAGATGTTTGAAACTTAAACAAAGAAACAGCAGGGAAAAAACAACTGATAAGATAAGAAATGGCAGGGCAGGGTCTTTTATGCTTTAGATAAATACTACTAATTTATGCTTTAGATAAATACCACTAATTTATGCTTTAGATAAATACTACTAATTTATACTTTAGATAAATACCACTAATTTATACTTTAGATAAATACTACTAATTTATGCTTTAGATAAATACCACTAATTTATACTTTAGATAAATACCACTAATTTATGCTTTAGATAAATACTACTAATTTATACTTTAGCTAAATACTACTAATTTATACTTTAGATAAATACCACTAATTTATGCTTTAGATAAATACTACTAATTTATACTTTAGATAAATACTACTAATTTATACTTTAGATAAATACTACTAATTTATACTTTAGATAAATACTTCTAATTTATGCTTTAGATAAATACTACTAATTTATACTTTAGATAAATACTACTAATTTATGCTTTAGATAAAAACTACTAATTTATACTTTAGATAAATACCACTAATTTATGCTTTAGATAAATACTACTAATTTATACTTTAGACAAATACTACTAATTTATATTTTAGACAAATACTACTAATTTATACTTCAGATAAATACTACTAATTTATACTTTAGACAAACACCACTAATTCAAATTCCACTTTTTAGCTGGAGCTATCTTTTGCTTTGATGCACACCCAGGAGCAAAATGAATTTATTAAGAAAAATGAATGAGTCCGTAGAAAGAATTTGTAAGAAAACATAGCAAACACCACTTCTTTCAACATAAAGGAAACCAACATTTAGGTCTTTGTAGCACCAAGTTTGCCTATGTGGGTGTAACATTTGGCATCACAGAGCGCAAAACATTTATTTGTTTATGTGGTTTCCATAGTGATTTGCACGCCCTTGCCCACCTATGTAAGCTAGACTAGTAGAGAAGCCCATCCCCTAACAGCACAAAGCCAGCTAACGCCCCAGTGACTGCATGTATGTCTGGGTATGTATGGCGTATGTCTGTTAGTGTGTGTGTTTGTTTTGTAGAAGTGTAACACATCTCATGACAGAGAATCAATGTGTGACTGCCCAACCTTGCAAACAAATATGAGTGTATGTGTGTGTGTGCATAATGACTGCATTAGGGCTCCTTGTCCGCTACGCACCCTTGGTAGGAGGTAACAGTGCCAGGCTATTGGCGTTAAGGGTCCATATGCTACATACCCTTAAGAGGAGGGGACAGTGCCAGGCTATGGGCATTAAAGGTCCATATGCTACATACCCTTAAGAGGAGGGGACAGAGCCAGGCTATGGGCATTAGGGCTCCTTGTATGCTACATACCCTTAAGAGGAGGGGACAGTGCCAGGCTATGGGCATTAAAGGTCCATATGCTACATACCCTTAAGAGGAGGGGACAGTGCCAGGCTATGGGCATTAAGGGTCGATATGCTACATACCCTTAAGAGGAGGGGACAGTGCCAGGCTATGGGCGTTAGGGCTTCTTGTATGCTCTGCACCCTTGGTAGGAGGTGACAGTGCCAGGCTAAGGGCACCTGACCTGCTCAGTGCATATCAGACACTGATGCCAATTCAACCGGACCACCTGCTTCAGGGGGCGACATAAAGCACGCGCACACACACACACTCACACACACACACACACACACACACACACATACATACACACAAACTCAGACATGAATACATACACAGTCACACACACATACTCATACAAAGACATACACACACACACACACGTGAATTCATGTGACAAAAAACACACACTTACTCACGCGCACACACCTACACACACACACCTGATGTGGCAACATGTGTGCAGCCTGGCAGTGTGTGGGCGTCCGATGGACCAATCAGACGTCTTGCGTGTCTGTGACACGTGACGAGCAGAGCAGCCTGCTCAGATCCTCAGCTCCGCCGTCTGACTCCTCCACCAGCCTTTCATTTCCCTTCTCCACCCTCCTCTCGTTTTACCTCCCCTCCTCTCCACTCATATCTCCACACACACACACACACACACACACACACACACACACACACACAAATCTACATACAAACACAGCCTTGTCTCGTATCTCCACACACACACACACACACAGACAAACACGCACACGGACAAACACGCACACACACACACATACACAAATGAACATACAAACACAGTCTCGTCTTGTATCTCCACACACACACACACACACACACACAGACACACACACACACACACACAGACACACACACACACACAGACACACACACACACACACACACACACACACACACACACAGACATTTGCACGTTTCCAGTTCTCCTTTCATCTTGTTCCCTCCTCTCGTGCCTCCTCCTCTTGTGCTTCCTGTGTTGTCCGAGGCGTTGGGTTTCCTCCCCCCTCTTCAGGAGCGCCCGAAAGCTTCCCTCCCTGTTCTCGTGCGCCCAAAAGCGTTGGGTTTCTTCCCCCCTCTTCAGGAGCCCGAAAGCTTCCCTCCCTGTTCTGGTGCGTGATCAGAGTGCTATGTAGGTCTCACACGAAGGATCATGTGTAAAACTGGCACCTGGCAGAAATGCTAAAAGGTGTCACCTGGGAGCAATGCATTATGGGCCGTCAAAAGAAACCTCACCTCGGCTTGTGGTGGCAACGCAGACAGACAGAGTTTCACGCTGCCAGCATTTTGCCAAGAGTGCATTACTTAAAACACACACACGCGCACACACTGCTCAATCTCAGGTTTAATGTGGCTGTTTTGCAAATTACAGATCATGTAATGTTTGCGCCTCTACATGCTATTGGGTTTCAGATAAAGTGCAGCGGAGCCCTGCTCCCAGAGGACTGTGGGATATCTCCCGTGCAATTTAGACATCACATCCAATGGACTACGCGCTAAGGAGTGAGACAGCTGTTTTTCCAGTTCACACTGGGCACATGTCCTGCATACTACTCATGAACATATAAATAAGTCATTAAAATGACTATAATTAGCCACCCGTCTCTATTATGCATAATTAAAATACGACTATTGTGCGGTGTGTTGCTCTGAAGGGGATGAATGCGTGTGTGCTTTAACCCCACTAACCCTGTGTATTGACACGGACACAATGGGCCTTGAAATGGCTCCATCGACCAATCCTGTGGCAGAGAGAGAGAGAGGGAGGGACAGAGAGACAGTGGTGGAGAGAGAGGGAGAGAAAGAGAGTGAGAGAAAGAGAGAGGGAGAGAGAGAAAGTGGTGGAGAAAGAGAGAGGGAGAGAGAGAGGGAGGGACAGAGAGACAGTGGTAGAGAGAGAGGGAGGGAGAGAGAGAGAGTGGTGGAGGGAGAGAGAGAAGAAGGGTGGGAGAGAGAGAGAGGGAGGGAAAGAGAGAGAGTGGTGGAGAACGAGAGAGGGAGAGCGAGAGAAAGAGTGGGAGAGAGAGAGGGAGGGAGAGTAGTGGAGAGAGAAATAGAGAGGGAGACTGAGAAAGAGAGGGAGAGAGAGAGAGGGAGGGAGAGAGAGAAGTGGTGGAGAAAGAGAGAGAGAGAGAGAGAGAGGGAGAGAAGTGGTAGAGAGAGATAGAGAGGGAGGAAGAGAGAGAAAGAGAGAGAGAGAGTGGGGAAGAGAGAAAGAGAGGGAGAGAGAGTAGTGGAGAGAGAAATAGAGAGGGAAACTGAGAAAGAGAGGGAGAGAGAGAAGTGGTGGAGAGAGAGAGAGAGAGGGAGACTGAAAGGAGCTTTTCCTCTCTGTGTTAGACCACTAGGGAGAGCTCTCTAACACGTTTCACACCAAACACATCCTTTCTGTTCTGCACACATGCGCACACACACACACACACACACACAGCCTGAAGGCTTGACCCTAGCAGGACTGTTCTTCCTGTTGTCATGGTGACCGTGGCTGGGCCAGGTGAGGGAGAGGACAGAAGATGACACACAAACATCCATAACTCAGAGATGAGTCAGAATCAAAGATCCCATACTGTGTCAGTGTGTGTGTGTGTGTGCGCGCGTGTGTGTGTGAATTCTGAAAAAAGTTACCTGTTACCCCTGTTTGATGGATGGTTAGGCCCTGGGCTGTTCCAGGTGCATGTGTGTTTAAGTGTGTGTGTGTGTGTGTGTTTAAATGTGTGTGTGGGTGTCAGAGAGAGAGAAAGAGTGTTTGTGTGTGTTTGTGTTCTTTGTGTGCCTGTGTTTGTGCAGGCAAAACTACATATGTATGCATGACTGTGTACTCACACACACACATAAATCGGTGTGACAGTGGCACGTGCAAAAGACAGAGACTGAACTACAAGAAAAGTGTCAAAGTAACTCAAAGAAAGAGTGATGCAGTCAGCAGGGCTGAAAGACACACAGACACAGAGAGAGAGACAAAGCCAGAGAGACAGAGAGAAAGGCAGAGTGAGAGAAAAGGAGAGAGAGAGAGAGAGACAGAGGGAGAGAGAGAGAGACAGAGGGAGAGAGAGAGAGAAAGGCAGAGAGACGGAGACACACAAAAGCAGAGAGAGAAAGGGAGAGAGAGAGAAAGAGGCAGAATGGAGCAGTTGCTGTCGCGGTGGTAGGTGTTTGGCCTGGAGATCTCTGTGTGTGTGTCTGTGGCTTGGCGGTCTTCACACATGACACCAGACACAGCAGATGCGCTGCTCCGGGCTCCTCCGGGCTCCTCTGGGCTCCTCTGGGCTCCTCTGGGCTCCGGGTGAAGATCTTATCCAGACAGAGATGGATGAGTGCCCAGCCACACGGCTGCCTGCCAGTGCATACTGTACTCCCACCTAGCAGAGGGAGAGAGGGGGAGAGAGAGGGAGAGGGGGAGAGAGGGGCAGAGGGAGGGAGAGAGAGGGAGAGAGATGGCCTCAGAAACAGATAGAGACTCCATGAGGACTGAGGTCAGACAGAAATAAAGAGAGAGGACAGAGACACACACAAACGAATAAATGTAAATAATCAAAAAGTGCAATGCCATGGCTCAGTACTCTAAAGATGCAATACCATATTTGTCCTGCAGGGGCAGTGCAGTTTTAAAACAAACCATGGGAGTTACACAATGGCAAATAAGGCAGCAGTTGATGCTGCTGTCATGACACGTCATTATACATCGATATCATAAAATATGTATGTTTAATTCTTTGAGATAATAATGTATGATTTTGGCCAGGGTCACTTGGAGCCCTTTTATCTGAGAGCGTGGAGCTTCGTGGACATTTGTTCCTGTCAGATTCCCTTCTGGAAGGGGATCCCACTCGCCATAGAAAATGGGGCTTAGGATGTGAGCATGTCTGGCTAAAGCGAGGGGCAAATCACACATGTTTCTCTTTAATAGTCATTCGTCATGGCAAGATTTCCTCTCTCTCCTTCTCTCACACACACACACACGTCGTCCTGTGTCTGCTCCAGGCTGGTGTGGGGCTGGGTGTTAATGTGGGGCTGACAGGGCCAAGCTCAAGGCCGTTGGGCGTGCTGCTAAGTCTGCAGCTGTTTGGAAGGATCTCATGTGCACTCAGCAAATAGCATTTGCACTACAATTAAATCAATCTAGAGGGTCAACAAGCCTCCCAGCCTCTCCTACATACTCTCTCTCTCTCACACAGACACACACACATACATACACACACACGTACACACACACACACACACACACACACACACACACACAGCCTCCCAGCCTCTCCTACATACTCTCTCTCACACACACACACACACATACATACACACACACACACACACACACACACACACACACACACAGCCTCCCAGCCTCTCTCCTACATACGTTCTCTCTCTCTCTCTCACACACACATACACACAACCTCCCAGCCTCTTTCCTACATACTTGCTCTCTCTCTCTCTCTCTCTTTCTCTCTCTCTCACACACACAGACACACACACACACACAGCCTCCCAGCTTCTCTCCTACATACTCGCTCTCTCTCTTCCTCACACACACACACACACACACACACACACACAGCATCCCAGCCTCTCTCCCTCTCTGATAAATCACTCAGTATGCGTTTCATATGTACCTTTATGCAGTTTATTGATATGTTTGTTTATTGATATACATGTTAAATGTAAAATGTTAAAATATATGCATCCATGCATAAACCTTCACAGCACAACTTTTATGCAATTGTATTATGATATAATGGACATTTACAGCACAATTATAATAATACATTTGTATTACTTTCGAATGAACCTTTAGAGCACAACTCTAATACATTTGTAATTATCTATTGCCAGAACGTAATTAATCTGATGATGACCTGCACTGGAGGGAGTCAGACAGGGTTGCATAGAGCTGCTGTGTGTAGCGCACACACTGACAATTTGCGAACACGCTCTCCCTGCTTTCTCCAGCTCCGATGCGAGGTTTCGGAAGTTTCCCAAATCATAGCGCTGCAACGTTGAGGACAGCTATTTTATTTTTCGTTTGAATGCATTAGCTGAGCTGATCATGTCTCATGTCGACCACGCTTTTGTCTTTTCCTTGCAGCTCCAAATTAAGTTCGTTCAACATGTTAGTAAGATCAGTTACAAACGCCAAGTCTAGCAGCCACCAATTGTCATTAAGTTGCTTGTGTTCCGCATGTTTAGTGACAGGAAGAAACTCCTTAATCAACGGACAGAGCTGTCGAAATCTCTGCAAGAATTTCCCTCTACTAAGCCATCTCCCGTCGGTGTGTAGCAAGAGGTCAGAATAGTTAGTAAGCCTCTTCCAACTGTGCACGGAATACAGCAGGTTATGTTGGTTGCGACATCAACGATCTCTTTCATGCATTTTCCGCATAATGAAGTGACTGCTGCCCTGTAAACGGCATTGTTATTTTCCTTCACATTTCTCAGTTCGCTTTTCACGGGGAAGTCACTGTCATAGTTTTTCTGAACAGCACCGGCTAGATACAAGTTAGCAAACTAGCTAGGACTCCTTCTTTGCTGCAGTTTTCCAGTAGCCATTCTAGTTGTTATGGTAACCAACCTAACAAAAAACTTAGGCAACAGGCGATCTACCAGCACTGCCTTCGCTATTCGACGTAGTGAGCACCCCTGACTTAGGGTATTAGGAGGGCTGTCTTACAGGACTCTGGGTAGGGCCTGGTCTAATAGTTTAGGGGTGTCTTACAGGACTCTGGGTAGGGCCTGGTCTAATAGTTTAGGGGTGTCTTACAGGACTTAGGGTAGGGCCTGGTCTAATAGTTTAGGGGTGTCTTACAGGACTTACTGTGCGTTCACACCAAAAGCGACCAAAGCGACCAGGTCGCCGAGGTCGCTGAAGAAGCTTCGCCGTTGAGTTCGCTTCGTTCGCTTTGTTCGCTCATGACGTAATAGTTTAGAGGTGTCTTACAGGCCTCTGGGTATTAGGAGTCCTGGTCTAATAGTTTAGGGGTGTCTTACAGGACTCTGGGTATTAGGAGTCCTGGTCTAATAGTTTAGGGGTGTCTTACAGGACTGGGTATTAGGAGTCCTGGGTTCAGAAAGTGAAATTCCTGCCACGTATTTGTTCCAGCCAGTTTACTGAAGCAGCTGATGCTAATTTGCAGTTGATCCTAATTTGCAGCAGCAGCTGATCCTAATTTGCAGCAGTCTTTAGCCAGGTAGATGAGCTAATCAGTGAAGTCACCTGTGTTAGGAGCACAGGCAGAAGGAGTACAGGGCAGGACTTTTACTTTCTCAACCCTCTGACTGTGGCCCATCCACAGGGGTCCACACTGCACCACGCCTCCTCTGTCCGGTGGATATAGTAGGGTAGACTCTTTTCTACAAATCACAAGTGGAAACATTTTCACCAAACCAAAGGACATCAACGCACCAGTGATCCATCTGTTTGTTCAACCTTCTATTAGCCCTGTGTTAGAGGCAAGCTAACCTTTCCTGCAAAGGTCAAAGCAATCAAATACAAACCAAACACAATATGAGGGATGCAATGCCTCATAGGAGAACTAGGGGCTTCAGGTCATCGCTTTTGCTGTTGCATACACACACACAAATACACACAGTCAAACAGCACACACGCATATACACACACACGCACACACACACACACACACACACAGTGGGGCTGTCAAAGTCAAAGTCAAAGTGTACTTTATTGTCAATTCACTATGTAACAGGAATTACACAGAGGACTGAAATTGCGTTTCACCAGACACCAAATGTGCAATTTGAACTAGAAACACGCACACACGCACGCACGCACGCACACACACACACACACACACAGACACACACCCACACATGAAGTGTGCACAGACATCCACAATAAATAGACATAAGACATTCAGATAAACATATAAGCTTCCAACAAGAAGGAAAGTTCGAGGTAGCTCTTCTTGGTAGCTGGTGTAGGTGAAAAAGGAAAAAGTGAAATGTGCAATATGTAAGGTGCAATAAGTGAAGGTGTAGTTGGTAAAGTGCAAGTGTAAAAGCAGCATGGACATCAGTGTGTGGATGTCAGCAACATGTTCATGGAATCTTCTTCATTGTGTTGAGTAGCCTGATGGCCTGTGGAAAGAAGCTGTTTCTCAGTCTATTTGTGTGGCACCGCATGCTGCGGCTGTGGCTTATGTGTAGTTGTTTGAGGTGGATAGATTGTAAAAGCTGGAGGTAGGGAGGCGAGGGGTGTGGGAGAGTGCCGTCTGACTCACCTGCCAATCACAGAGCAGTGTGGGGTAAGGCAAACCAGCCCTGCTCCATTCCTATGAGCTGATTCATCTGCCAATCACAGGACAGCATGGGTTAAGGCATATCAGTCGTCTGATCCACCTGCCAATCACAGAGCAGTGTGGAGTAAGGCAAACCAGCCCTGCCCCATTCCTATGAGCTGATCCACCTGCCAATCACAGAGCGATGTGGGGTAAGGCAAACCAGCCCCGCCCCATTCCTATGAGTGGAGTTACCGCCAAACAACAGAGGACCTCAGTACCCCCCTTAATAAACATACACCCACACATATACGTGCAAACACACACACACACACACACACACACACAGTCACTCACCTATACATGCAAACACACACACAGTCACTCACCTATACATGCAAACACACACACACACACACAGTCACTCACCTATACATGCAAACACACACACACAGTCACTCACACATGAATGCAAACAGGGGCAGGAAAACATATAGAACATACGCTAATGAAACGGTAATGAAATGGCAATTCCAGTTTACGCAATCGTGGCGACAACCAAAGAGTCTACACCTGCTGTGTACCAGACGCTACAGTAGATGCGAGCGCTGCTGGTGTCGCCTGTCTTCTGTAACTTATTGATAGCTAGCCTACGTCTTCTTTTTTAATGTCATTAGGCAACAGATTTTCAACTCCGTCGACAGATAAGTGTGTTTTAACTGTCTTCACCAAATGCGAAGGTCGTTTATTTTCGCGTTCCGTTTACTTTACTTTTCCTTTTGTTTATTTTACTTATTTCACTCATACTTTATTTGCACCAGGTTTGCAAAAAGCCCACTTGTTTTTCTGTTGGTTTTACACCTTAACAACCAGGATGCCTGAAACGCTAACACAAAGAACTACAAGCTTCCGGGTAGCTTGACAAGTCTATGGGCTTGTTTGAAATGACTGGGTGGCTGAGTGGCTGGCTTTAAGCAATGCTTTCTGGCCTTTAAATAGTGATTGTCCAAAAATGAAACCATTTCAAGTACACAATGCATTGCTTTAAGCCAGCCACTCAACCAGTCAGTCATTTCAAATAAGCCCTATACCTTCCAGCACATACTTGAGTGACACACACACGCTCCTGTGCTGTACACGTGCATTTACACTACCTAAACCAATCACAAGTGGCCTGTGTTGTTATTGTGGTCTACTGCAAACAATTCAATTAGCTCAGTTATACAACTGTATATCACATAATTAGTACATTTTTTCACATAATCAACTATATACTACGGAATACATTCTTTCACATAATCAGCACATTCTTTCACATAATCATTCACACATCCATTATGGAATCACTGTTCCAGATAGGGATACAAGAACGACCACACCTTCTCCAAAGACTGCTAACAGTTCTTAGATTTCATTTCTCCGTGTAAGAGCGCGTGTTGTCTGTGAGAGCTTGTGCCTAGGCATGTTTAAACACCGAAGCACACGAGCCAAATCTCAAAGTCAGGAGCCAAACTATAAATAAAAAGCTTTCGCACAGAAGTCACATTTGAAACCTCCGCTACAGAGCCTGCTGGAGCACTTCCAATCCGCTCCAGATTCCACTGGCAATCCGTCACACACGACAGCGGCGCTTGCCATTGGTTGCTGGGAGTCTGTCAGCCAACGAGGTGGGAGCTACGGAGACAGCGATTAGATGTGCTGAGGTGCAGTTCCCACCTACGACCAGCGGGGTGCAGTGCAGCGCGCGAGACCACCAGGCAGCTCACGTCTTGTCAGAGGTTAACTGTTTCACTGCCAGAGACATCAAAAACAAAACAAGAAAGATAAACAGTAAAAACAAAGCTACACACTCCTTGATACTTTCTTTAGCATATTGGAGACTATGACCCAGATGTTTTATATTATAACTACATTATTACTACATTATTAAACTTGTCTTTGAAAGGTTAAACCATGCTACACTTTTTTACTGTCAGCAAAACTATTGTCATATGAAGTGTAATTAACT
The DNA here is from genome assembly GCA_027475355.1 of Coilia nasus. Classification (NCBI taxonomy): domain Eukaryota; kingdom Metazoa; phylum Chordata; class Actinopteri; order Clupeiformes; family Engraulidae; genus Coilia; species Coilia nasus. The sequence continues at coordinate 38,332,485 of CM050216.1, read as the reverse complement.
GCGTTCTTCTATGTGATCTCTGTAGTAGTGGCTTGTTTGCTCACCAATAAATCAGCCATCAGCACCATGAGGGCGTGACTCAGGGCTCATATCGGCAGGACAGACGGGGGCAGGTCATGGCAGATGATAAGCTGAAGAGGTGGTTTTACAACATGTGCACGCCCACACACACACACACACACACACACACACACAAACTCTAAAATACATGTTTACAAATGCACTAGCTGACTGAAAACACACACACACACATACATACAAATACATTTCACAAACACATGCACTTAGGGGAATAAAAGGTCCCGCGCACTGCCCATTCCGCAAGCAAGATTTATTTACTCACACATATATATGCAAACACACACACACACACACACACACACAGTCACTCACATACACATGACAATACACACACACTGTCCATTCTGCAAGCAACATTTATTTACTTTACAATGTTTTGGTCATGGATCTTCGTCAGGTTGCTTCACAAACACACCGACTGACTGAAAACACACACACACACATATGCATACACACACATATGCATATACACACACACACACACACACACACAGATTCAGACAATGGTACCCCCAGGTCCACTGTGTGAGCAGTGAGGGCAGCATGTTGAGTATGAGTGTGTGTGTGTATGTGTATGTGTGTATGGCCGTGTGTGTATGTGTGTATTGCCAGGTGTGTATGTGTATGTGTGTGTGCATTGCCATGTGTGTGTGTGTACGTGTGTATGTGTGTATTGCCATGTGTGTATGGCTGTGTGTGCGTGTGTGTGTGTGTATGGCCATGTGTGTGTGTATGTGTGTGTGTGTTGCCATGTGTGTATGGCTGTGTGTGCGTGTGTGTGTGTGTGTGTGTGTGTATGGCCATGTGTGTGTGTATGTATTGCCATGTGTGTATGGCCATGTGTGTGTGTATGTGTGTGTGTATGGCCATGTGTGTGTGTATGTATGTGTGTATGGCCATGCATGTGTGTGTGCGTGTGTATGTGTGTGTGTTTGGCCATGTGTGTATACTCGTGTATATGTGTGTGTGTGTGTGTATGTGTGTGTGTGTTTGGCCATGTGTGTATACTCGTGTATATGTGTGTGTGTGTGTGTGTGTGTGTGTGTGTGTGGCCATGTGTGTATACTCATGTATATATGTGTGTGTGTGTGTGTGTGTGTGTGTGTGTGTGTGTGTGTGTGTGTGTGTGTGTGTGTGTGTGTGTGTGTGTGTGTGTATGGCCATGCGTGAGCGTGTTTGACAGGCTGTTATCAGAGTGTGACTGGACGGCATGGACAGGAAGGATGGAACAGCACACACACCACTTGACCACCAGCTGAGAGGGGGAGAGAGGAGAGAGAGAGGGGAAGAGAGGAGAGAGGGGAGGAGAGGAGAGAGAAAGGAAGAGAGGGAGAGAGGGGAGGAGAGGAGAGAGGGGAAAGAGAAGGAGAGAAAGGAAGAGAGGAGTGAGGGTAAGACAGGAGTGAGGGAAAGAGAGGGAGAGAGAGGAAGAGAGGAGAGTAAAAGAGAGAGGGATGAAAAGAGAGAAGGAGAGATAGAGGGGCTCAGGTCAGGCCACAGAGCAGTGCAGTGCCTGTGTGCTAATCTCCATACTTAAGTAGCAGAAGAGAGGAAAGAGAGAGAGAAAGAGGGGGAAGAGAGAGAAAGAGAGAGAAAGAGGGGAAAGTAAAAGAGAGAGAGAAAGCGAGAGCAAACTCCTGCCTGCTCAATTCCCTTATCTGAAGCATAACAGCGATGCTCCCCGTGCTGAATAATTACCGGTGTCAGTCCGAGTTAAACCAACTCAATTTCTCTCCCACACACACACACACACACACACACACACACACACACACACACACACACACACACACACACACACACACACCGGCCACCTCCCCAGCTCCCCTCTCCTCCCCACCTCTCCCCTCTTCCCCACCTCCCCTCTCCCCCTCCCCACCTCCCTTCCCCTCCCCTCCTCTCCCCTCTCCTCCTCACCTCCCCTCCCCTCCCCACCCCTCCTCTTCTCCTCCCCACCCCACCTCCCCTCTCCTCCTCACCTCCCCTCCCCTCCCCACCCCTCCCCAGCCCTCCTCTCCTCCTCCCCACCTCCCCTCCCCTCCCCACCCCTCCTCTTCTCCTCACCTCCCCTCTCCTCCCCACCCCTCTCCTCCTCCCCACCTCCCCTCTCCTCCCCACCCCTCCTCTTCTCCCCACCTCCCCTCCCCTCCCCAGCCCTCCTCTTCTCCTCCCCACCTCCCCTCTCCTCCTCACCTCCCCTCCCCTCCCCACCCCTCCCCTCCCCTCCCCACCCCTCTCCTCCTCCCCACCTCCCCTCTCCTCCCCACCCCTCTCCTCCTCCCCACCTCCCCTCTCCTCCCCACCCCTCTCCTCCTCCCCACCTCCCCTCTCCTCCCCACCTCCCCTCTCCTCCTCCCCACCTCCCCTCTCCTCCCCACCTCCCCTAAGCAGCCCTCACCTCTGCTCGTCCCGTTTCTCTCCTCGGCTTCTCTAATTAATCAGTTCCTCGTTTTTTCCTTCTTCTGTTGAAGTAGGGGATCGGTGTGCTGAAGACGCCCATAATGACTGCCATCAATGAATGCCTGCGCTGGTTAAACAGCTTTTTATCTCTGCCACGGCCCCCTGCCAGCACTCTGTGTGGCATTTTAATGGGCACCGGGCCACCACTGAGGTTTGCTGCGCGCGCCAGTGTGTGTGTGTGTGTGTGTTTGTGAGAGTGGATGTGTGTTTGTATGATGAGTGTGTGTCTGTGTCTGTGTATGTGTTTGTGTGATGTGTGTGTGTGAGAGAGTGAGGCTATGAGTTGAAGTTTCTGGGTGTTTGTTTGTGTGGATGCTTACGTTGTGTGTGTGTGTGTGTGTGTGCCATGTTGTGTGTCATTGTACCTGCTGTGTTTTGGGAGATTAACAGTTAGTTTATATACGTGTGTGTGTGGTTGTGTGTGTGTGTGTGTGTGTGTGCATGCTAGTGTCTTTGCATGTGTGTGTGTGTGTGTGTAACAGCAGTAACAGCATCTCCTCTTACAGATCTGCCTGCCTGTTGCTTGATGCGTGATTGACATGCGTGTTGACAATACCAGTCAGCTGTCCTGCACACACACCTATACAGCACTTCCACACACACACACACACACACACACACACACACACACACACACACACACACACACACATATACAGCACTTCCAGTCACACACACACACACACACACACACACACACACACACACACACCTATACAGCACTTCATGGTCGTCTGCTGAATCACCTCTACACATGCATGTGTGTTTCTACAGTAAAGTGTGTGTGTATCTACAGTAAAGTGTGTGTGTATCTACAGTAAAGTGTGTGTGTTTCTACAGTAAAGTGTGTGTGTATCTACAGTAAAGTGTGTGTGTATCTACAGTAAAGTGTGTGTGTATCTACAGTAAAGTGTGTGTATCTACAGTAAAGTGTGTGTATCTACAGTAAAGTGTGTGTGTATCTACAGTAAAGGGATTTGCCAGGTGAGCATGGGCTGTTTGCATGTGTTAGTTAGTGAGTCCTTCTTAAGCTGATATATTAAGGACATAGCCCCCCGACCCCAACCCACCCCAGCACACACACACACACACACACACACACACACACACAGACAGACAGCCAGACACACGCACACACACACACCGGCCCCTAGACAGACACACACTCACACACATTCACACACACACCGGCCCCTAGACAGACAGATACACTCACACACTCACACACTCACACACACACCGGCCCCAAGATATACACACACACACACACACACATGCCCCATCTCACGGCTGAATCTCCGCAGGCAGAGGAGTGCGGTCGTGCTCTGATAACTGCACCTTAAAAGGTCCCATTTAGCCTCCCCTTAAAGTGCCTGTTTATTTCTCCACCCTAAGGAGGAACCTCACCTCACCTCTCAGCAGATAGCACACACTGGCACACCCCTGCTCTTCTCTCTCTCTCCTTAGCCTTTCTTTTCTTTTTTTTCCTCTCCCTCTCTCTCTCCCTCTCTCTCGCTCTCCCTCTCTCTCTTCTCTCCCTCTCTTTCTCTCCCTCCCTCTCTTTCTCCACCCCTGCTCTTCTCTCTCTCTCCTTAGCCTTTCTTTTCTTTCTTTTTCTCTCCCTCTCTCTCCCTCTCTCTCGCTCTCCCTCTCTCTCGCTCTCCCTCTCTCTCTTCCCTCTCTCTCCCTCTTTCTCTCCCTCTCTCTCTATCTCCCCCTCTCTTTCTCTCCCTCTCTCTCTCCCTCTCTCTCTCCCCTCTCTCTCTCTCTCTCTCTCTCTCCCCCTCTCTCTCTCTCTCTCTTTCTTTCCTTCAGTGTGGCTTTGGGCAAACAGTGGAGTGGTGCGATACCATCAGCGTGTTCTGCTCCCATTCTTCAGTGCTATCGGCGCTTGATTAGCCCTGAAATGAATTATGTCCGACTGCATAAACAAACGTCTCGCGGTTCCCAAAGTCATCATTCGTCTCGGGGGCCCCGTGCGCATGTGTCCCCGGAAACGGCCCCGCCGCTGGCCCCCTCCGCTCAGACAGGGGGCCTCAGAGCACCTCACCGGGGACCCGGGGAAGGTAGAGGCACACCTTCACACACACACACGCACACACACACACATGCATGTACGCACACGCATAGACACACACACACACGTGCGCACTCATGCATGCACAAACACGCATACACACACACACACACACACATCCATATATGGCATATGCAGGGAAACACATGCATACTCACTCAAATGTATGCACACACTCATTGCCACACCCACACACACCCATACAAACATTGACACAAAACACACACACACTCACACTCACAGATTAATGTGCACTGCGCAACCTACCTGTGTGCCTTAGAAATGCGTAAGTCTTTAGGAGCAATACGTCTGTTTACGGTTGGCTCCTAATTGCTTGCGGATCGCAGCTGACACACGCAGCTCATGTAAATATCTCAAGTGCTCAGGGCACATCTTCTGTCCGGCGAGCGCGTCGCTAAACAGATGAGCACATCGGCCTCAGAGGCATCAAACATCGGCTAAACACATCAGTGCTCAGGAAACTAAACAAATATTTGTCCAATTATTTAATCACGGGCCATTTCATATTTCTTTTCGCGAGATACACGTCTGGCCCGCGGGCCATTAACCAGCTATGCTCCCAAGCTGTTAGTGGTTGCGTTATAATCAATAACGCGCCATTACAGTGGCGTGTTCAAAGATGCTGCATGAAGACAGAGAGCCTTGGTAGAAGCCCTCTGATGAGTGATGGAGGCTGCTCTGACAGGGGTACGCCTTTAAAGGTCTCTTTTTATGCTTTATCCTGTGAAAGACTGCTATGAGCGCTCTCTGTGTTGTTTGGGAATCTGCTTGAGGTTATGAAAGTGGCCACTGGGGGCAGTGTGGGGCAGACAGTCACCTTGTGAGCGGCGAGGTCTAGAGAGGAGAGAGGAAGAGGAGGAGGGCCATTCGGAGCTCCCCACAGCTGTCAGCCAGCACAGAGTTACGGCCCCCCTGGTACACTAAACACCAGCGGCAAGATGGATAGACAGAGAGGGACACACACACACACAGAATGAGGGGAGAGAGAGAGAGAGAGAGAGAGAGAGAGAGAGAGAGAGAGAGAGAGAGAGAGAAATAATAGATACACCAAGGCATGAAGAAGACAGATAGTTCACAGAGAGAGGAAGAACATAGAGGGAGAGAGGCAGAAGAAGAGGGGGAGAGAGACTGATATTCATACAAACACCAAAAACATGAAATAGATAAATGTGAGAGAGACAGCGAGAGAAAGAAAGAGAGAGAGAGAAATCCCAACCCATGGGTTATATTTAGCTCAAGACACAGTTTCCCAGACTTTCCCATGTTTTTGGCAAACACTCCTCCTTGTTTTTCTTTTTCCCCTACTTGAGGACACGTCTATCAATCTAGTCTTTATTTAGCTTATTTAGTTTAGTTATCTAGTCCTCTATCAATCTAGTCTTTATTTAGCTTATTTAGTTTAGTTATCTAGTCCTCTATCAATCTAGTCTTTATTTAGTTTAGTTATTTAGTCCTCTATCAATCTAGTCTTTATTTAGCTTATTTAGTTTAGTTATCTAGTCCTCTATGAATCTAGTCTTTATTTAGTTTAGTTATCTAGTCCTCTATGAATCTAGTCTTTATTTAGCTTATTTAGTTTAGTTATCTAGTCCTCTATCAATCTAGTCTTTATTTAGCTTATTTAGTTTAGTTATCTAGTCCTCTATGAATCTAGTCTTTATTTAGTTTAGTTATCTAGTCCTCTATCAATCTAGTCTTTATTTAGTTTAGTTATCTAGTCCTCTATGAATCTAGTCTTTATTTAGCTTATTTAGTTTAGTTATCTAGTCCTCTATGAATCTAGTCTTTATTTAGTTTAGTTATTTAGTCCTCTATGAATCTAGTCTTTATTTAGCTTATTTAGTTTAGTTATCTAGTCCTCTATGAATCTAGTCTTTATTTAGTTTAGTTATCTAGTCCTCTATCAATCTAGTCTTTATTTAGTTTAGTTATCTAGTCCTCTATCAATCTAGTCTTTATTTAGTTTGTGTGTCCACAGACACAGTGTGGAGCTGGTCCCTCAGGAGGATGTGTGACGGTGCCGTGACCTCTGTGACGGGTGGCATGGGACGGGAGGGTGTGTGTTTGCTACTGTATGTGAACCCAGACACCGAGGCTCAGGTGGCCAAGTCCTCTTTAGCCAGACAACAGGTAGAGGACAAGCACACGCGTGCAAGGACTAGGGGGGAGAGAGGAGGGGCAATAAAGAGCTTACCTTACTGTAGAGACCACAATGTGTGTGTGTGTGTGTGTGTGTGTGTCTGTGTGCGAGTGCGTGACACGTAATGGTGTGCAAGCACTGATGAGTAACAGCTGTATGTTTGCGTGCTCTCATGTCTTCTCCTGGGCATCATGTGTGTACGAGGGGATCCATAGGCCACCATGGACACATCAACATGCCACCATGGACACATCTACATGCCACCATGGACACATCAACATGCCACTATGGACACATCTACATGCCACCATGGACACATCAGCATGCCACTATGGACACATCAACATGCCCCCCTGGGCATCACACGCCAAACCCCATCCAGCCAGACAGCACAAGGTCTGACAAGTATGTGAGCAGAGCAAATATGAAAAAAGCTGAGAGTGAAAGAGAGAGATAGAGAGTGAGAAAAAGAGAGAGAAAGAGAGAGAGATGGAGAAAGAGAGAGGGAGGAGAGAGAGGGAGATCATGAGAGAGAGGGTACAGAAATATGCAATGCTGTAAGTAAAAACATGATGCTTTCCCATAATGGAAATGGATGGAATGTTCACTAAAAGCTTTCACTAAAAGCTTCTTACATCATTGCATTTTCGGTTGATGGAATTTTATCGAAGTGACAGCCTGGATACTGTGCACCACACAGGGATACTGACTGACTGGAAATACAAAAAAAGCCATCTTCCATTCTATTCTATTCTATTCCATTCTAATCTATGCTATTCTATTGTACTCTACTCTATTCTATTCTATTCTACTCTACTCTACTCTACTCTACTCTACTACTCTACTCTAAACTACTCTACTCTACTCTACACTACTCTACTCTACTCTACTCTATTCTATTCTACTCTACTCTACTCTACTCTATTCTACTCTACTCTACTCTACTCTACTCTACTCTACTCTACTACTCTACTCTAAACTACTCTACTCTACTCTAAACTACTCTACTCTACTCTACACTACTCTACTCTACTCTATTCTACTCTACTCTACTCTACTCTACTCTATTCTACTCTACTCTACTCTACTCTACTCTACTCTACTCTATTCTACTCTACTCTACTCTACTCTACTCTATTCTACTCTACTCTACTCTACTCTACTCTACTCTATTCTACTCTACTCTACTCTACTCTACTCTATTCTACTCTACTCTACTCTATTCTACTCTACTCTATTCTATTCTATTCTACTCTATTGTATTCTATTCTATGCTAAGATCACTTTTTCCTTTGGTTCATCAATGACACATACAAGTTCCATGACGTACAGCTCTGAGTAAGCAGTCAGTCACATTCGAAAGACCCCACTTCTCACAGTCCTCTAGCCTCACTGTAGCCCCTTCTCACAGTCCTCTAGCCTCACTGTAGCCCCTTCTCATGGTCCCTTAGCCCCACTGTAGCCCCTTCTCATGGTCCCTTAGCCCCACTGTAGCCCCTTCTCATGGTCCCTTAGCCCCACTGTAGCCCTTGTCACAGTCCTCTAGCCTCACTGTAGCCCCTTCTCATGGTCCCTTAGCCCCACTGTAGCCCCTTCTCATGGTCCCTTAGCCCCACTGTAGCCGCTTCTCATGGTCCCTTAGCCCCACTGTAGCCCCTTCTCATGGTCCCTTAGCCCCACTGTAGCCCTTTGTCATAGTCCCTCAGCCCCACTGGCCCAGTTCCGCACCTAGGAACATGAAACATGTTCTTTTCCCTCTAAGATGAGGCGGTAATACCCCGCATACCCCACACTGCTCGTCGCCCCCAACCTGACCTGCCCAATTCTACAACTGTCACACAGACGCTGGTTCACGCCTAGGTGACAAAAGCGAAGATAAATAGCTGACACTTGTGAAGTCATAAAAGACCAAATGGCATCCTATCCCAAAGTGCTGTCTCGCCCTGCTATGACACAAGGTGTTTGAGAAGGTTTAGTAAACACACAGACACACACACACACACACACACACACACACACACACACACACACACACACACAAGGTGTTTTGAGTGGGTTTAGTACACACACACACACACACACACACACACACACAAACTCCCACGCACACACAAGGTGTTTTGAGTGGCTTTAGTGAGCATAGTATATAAACGAGAGAGCAGACCTGCTTGGGACTAAGGTAGTTTATTCAGACAAATGTCACAATGTCATTCAGTGGTAAAGTCAGGCATTTTTGGGTAGGTCCTGTTATCATTATGCACAATGCTTTAGTGAATCACCTGCAGCTTGCTGTATTCATAGTGTAAGACAAAGACTGTTCTGAACATGCCCATTTCCCCAGTTCCTGGGAAATAATCCTTTATTTGCGTATATAATATGTGCCTGTTTCTCTATGGGCTTAAGGGTTTAGCTAGCTGCTGAGTGTCTGCAGGTGTACAGTCAATGTGTGCCAGGTACAATATGGGCACGTGTGTGTGTCTGTGTGTGTGTGTCAGGGTGTGTGTGTGGGACGGGTTTCATATCATCATTTTGCTGGAACATTTTGGCCGTGACTCACACGTGTGAAATGTGGCGCGAGCTTTGATCTACAGGAAGTTGACGCTATCGCTTCCCCCGCGCTAACGGCAGATGTCACGCTCCCTGTGAGATAGCAAAGCACATATAAATGGCAGAGGGCTGGTTGTGCGTGACTTATGTCCTGAAAGTAGCGCTGAAACGCCGCCATAGCTGTTTGATCGTGATGGAGCATGTACTGCTGGGCATCTGCGGATTGTTTAGTGCTCTCTGCTGCTAATGCTAAATGCTAAGCCATCAATATACACCCTGCCAGATGGCAACGGCTCTATTAAGATATTAGCTCCCAGTCAAGCAGACTAACGAGGGACATGGAGACTGATGTGTGAAAGACAGGGGAATATAGACAGATAAAAGCAAGTGTGCTGAGAAATAAAAAAACATCTTATGGAAAATTCCTCTCAAGGTTATTTCTCAGTGCTGTACTTTGGTGCAAGCTAACACTTCATGAATTCATCATTTTTAATTGATTATTAACTGACAATTGCATGACTTGAATCTCTCTACAGTTTGCAGAATTTCCCTGTGCAGTGTCATGCAGATTGCTCATTAGGCATCAGTATGGCAATGACATGCAGCAAAAATAAGCTTTTTTTAACAAACACAAACAAATCCAATTGTCCAATTGTCATTGTGGTCACACGCCACACAACACCACACCACAGCATACACAGTGAAACTGCCCATCACACGCACATGAGCAGGGGACAGCCATGACAACGGCACCCGGGGAGCAGTGTGTGGGGACGGTACCGTGCTCAGGATACCTCAGTGTGTGTGTGTGTGTGTGTGTGTGTGTGTGTGTGTGTGGATGGTACCATGGTCAGGGTACCTCTGTGACACTACTGGCAGTTGGTGAATCCCCAGATGTCAGTCGTTCTGCATAAACTTGTCCAAAAGTGGAAAAAGCCTGGAAACAGGAGCCTTTGTAATCTGGTGTGCACACTCTCCCAAACGCGAGCGAGAGTGACGGATGGCTGACAGGAGCGGTTGGCGGGTGGTGCTGTAGGCGTTGCGGAGATGTCCTTATGTAAACTGCCGAGTTCGCCTCCAGCCCTGTCATTAGCAGGCAATCCTGCTCAAATAATGGGCCTCTCCTTTCAGCAGCGCTCCATCAGCGCGCTACAGTAGCCCTAATTACAGGTGTCACTCTGCCGCCGCGTTTGATTGGCACTGGCGAGGCTGATCTAACAGCGCCCGACACGGCCTAGTCAGCGCGGACTTAGCCGCCGTTCCCGCCTTTTATTCTCCGCCGCACCGCCTTGCGGGAGGTCAATGAGCACTTGGAGGCTATTATTATTATTATTATTATTATTATTATTATTATTATTATTATTATTATTATTATCTGACAGCTGAAAGATGCAGCGTGGAGGAAGAGTAGCACACGGCTGCTGTGGGGGGAGGAGAGGAGAAATAGAGAAGAGAAAACACGTGAGGCTTAAGAAAACAAAAACAATTTTGAGGGGTTTTTTTTGAACGAGACGCCCTTGGTACACACTCCAGGACATCTGAGGGACTGGAGCAGAGTGGGGAAAGGGGGGGGGGGTGCTAGGTGAGAGTGGGGGGGGGTGCTAGGTGAGAGTGGGGGGAGGTGCTAGGTGAGAGTGGGGAAAAGGTGGGGGGGGGGGGAGGCAAGGAAGGAAAAGCCCAAGCAGGCATGTTTGTGTAATTGGGTGCTGACACAGAAACACACACACACACACACGTGCACACACACACACGTGCACACACACAAATACACCCACACAGACACAGACACACACATGCACATACACCAGACACAAACCCATGCATACACACACAGTCACACACACACATACACACATGCAAACATGCCAGAATACACACACGTGCTGTAGGTGGCCAGAGGGCGGAGATACCATTCAGCTCCGGTGCTGTTGAAAGACTCACACACACACACGTACACACACATTCATTTAATGTCTCTCTCTCTCTCTCTCTCTCTCTCTCTCTCTCTGTCCCTCTCTCTCATGTATGCAAGAAGAATGAGGAGTCACGTGGGCAGCCAGTGTTGACTGAGGACTTAATTAATGCCACCATGTTGATGTTGGAACTGCGCGGAAATGGGGTGTGTTCTTGAATGTGTGAGAGAGAGCAGGAGAGAGAGTGAGAGAGACAGAGAGAGAGAGACAGAGAAAGAGTGAAGGAGAGAGTGAGAGAGAGAGAAAGTAATCCTATTGACATGCACGTGTTTATATGATCCTGCATGAAAGTAGACTTGTACAGGGATGTAGATCATGTGACAAGTATCTATCTATCTATCTATCTATCTATCTATCTATCTATCTATCTATCTATCTATCTATCTATCTATCTATCTATCTATCTATCTATCTATCTATCTATCTATCTATCTATCTATCTATCTATCTATCTATCTATCTATCTAAATCTATATCTCTCTCTCCCCTTCTCTCTCTCTCTCCGCCCCTTATCTTTACCTCTACCAAAGGGCCACCCCTCACTCTAACTGGCAGGGTGAGCAGTCCATCCCCAGCACACACCCCCCCACACCCCCCACACACCCCCACACCCCCACACTGCCTCTGATAGGTCACATACACAGCCCAGCACAGCCCACCTGCCTCTGATAGGTCAATTACACAGCCTAGCAGACCATACCTGCCTCTGATAGGTCAATTACACAGCCTAGCACAGTATACCTGCCTCTGATAGGTCAATTACACAGCCAGGCACAGCATGCCTGCCTCTGATAGGTCACATACACAGCCCAGCACAGCATGCCTGCCTCTGATAGGTCAATTACACAGCCTAGCAGACCATACCTGCCTCTGATAGGTCATTTACACAGCCTAGCAGAGTATACCTGCCTCTGATAGGTCAATTACACAGCCAGGCACAGCATGCCTGCCTCTGATAGGTCACATACACAGCCCAGCACAGCATGCCTGCCTCTGATAGGTCAATTACACAGCCCAGCACAGCCCACCTGCCTCTGATAGGTCATTTACACAGCCAAGCACAGCCCACCTGCCTCTGATAGGTCAATTACACATCCTAGCATGCCTGCCTCTGATAGGTCAATTTCACAGCCTAGCACAGCATACCTGCCTCTGATAGGTCAATTTCACAGCCCAGCACAGCAAACCTTCCTCTGATAGGTTAATTACACAGCCCAGCACAGTCCACCTACCTCTGATAGGTCGCATACCTGCCTCTGATAGGTCCATTGTGCTGACTGAAGGGGTATAATTTCTAAACAAGTGGCTGCTAAGCAGCCTAATTGACTGGCATGAAGAACTAATGTCTGTAATATCACAAATGTGACGTGTTATTGAGCCGCGGAGGCTAGTAAGCAGACAGGCTAGTGATCAGCATGTAGCAGATCTTCAGTACATATGAAAGCTGTTTGTTCTGTATTGACATCTGTGGTAGGTAGGGAGCTTAATGTCCGAGGATGACGCATAGCCAATTTGTGATTCATACTAAATATATAAGCTCCTCCGCAGTGATCTAGTGCCAGTGTGTTTCATAGTGGGCTTATGTGTCAATGGTCCTGTGCCAGCTTCATTGGGTCTGTCTGAGCTCCATCTACAGCAGACGAGGCCGTTCAGTCTCAGGGTTCAGCAGCATGGTATAGATCCTCGGCCCCCTAATCTTCTCCACACACGACTCAATAATGACTCAGCAGCATGGTATAGATGCTCGGCCCCCTAATCTTCTCCATACGACTCAATAATGACTCAATATAAGAGCTTGCCTGTCCTTGCCCATGGTATAGCATTCAGCAGCATGGTATAGGTGCTCGGCCCCCTGACTCTTCTCCATATACGACTCAGTAATGACTCAATACGAGACTCAGTAATGACTCAGTATAATGAGCTTGCACAGATAGAGTGGTCTGTGGCATCTTGGAAGCTTGCCATCCATACGCGGTAATGACATGTCATGACATTCCACAGTTTATATGAAATGAATAGATTAATGAATATTAAATTATGTATTGATATTAATATTGAATTAAATTGTACAATAGTATATACAATACTCTACTCCATATAAATATAAAATATGAAATACATTTCCATATACAAAATAATACAAAGAAGTAATGAAAAGAAGCAATAAAGCATGTCTTTTACACAGTCATTTTCTTGTGAAGGCCTGAGGATTATGTACAACATGTCAGATAATTGTAAAATAAATGACATTTACAAAACTCAAGTGTGTAAATTGTCCAGATCCTTCATGTTTTTTAAGGCAGTGTCGCTGTGATGCGGCAGAAGGACTCCATTTTGTGTTGTTGTGGCTGCTGACGTATTTAAATAGATCGCACCTTGACCCACAGCAGACGCCATGCTGTCCACCCACACTTCCTGTTGTGACCCTGCCTCTCTCTCTCTCTCTCTCTGCCCTGACAAAGCACAACCTCCCTCTTTCTTTTTCTCTTCCTCCCTCTTTCTTTCTGTCTCCCTCTCTCCCTATCTCTCTCTCTCCCTCTCTCTCTCTCATCCTCTCTCTCTCTCTCTCTCTCTCTCTCTCTCCCTCTCTCTCATCCTCTCTCTCTCTCTCTCTCTCTCTCTCTCTCTCTCTCTCTCCCTCTGCCTCTCTCTCTCTGTCTCTGACACTGCGCTCTACCACAGCTGACCCATTTTCCCGCCGGTCTCCGTAGAGACGCTGTCCCCACGCGGAGCTTCGCGGCTGTCCGAGATATGTGACGTGCGGGTGGCAGGAAGCCCGTAAGCACGTAAGCCCGCACTGGAGGCTCATGGGTGGGAGGAGAAGCCCCCTGGACTACTCGCCGCTACTGGCCCAGCGAGGGGGGTTGGGGTGGCGGTGGGGGGGCGGAGGGCTGTGCAGTGGCGAAAAATGCTGCAGGCTTATTCGCGGACAGCCGTTTTATTTTCCCCAGACTAGCAGGACCCCTGAGTGATGTCAGCTGAGTTTTGGCCCTGCAAACGTAATCTAACTATCGCCAAATGGGGTCTCTGCCTTGCAACTTTCAACAGGGCCTGCTCCACAGCAAAGGAAGACAGAGGGAGAGAGACATAGAGGGAGAGAGAGAGAGAGAGAAAGAGAGGCTTTGAGGGAGACAGAGAGAGAGAGAAAGAGAGAAATAGAGGGAGAGGACACCGGAAAGAAAGGCTTTGAGGGAGATGGAGAGAGAGAGAGAGGGAGAGAGAGCAAGAGAGAGAGAGAGAAAGAGGGAGAGAGAGAGAGAGAGAAAGAGGGAGAGAGAGAGAGAGAAAGAGGGAGAGAGAGAAAGAGAGGCTTTAGGGGAGACAGAGAGAAGGACACTGGGCGGCACCGTAAAGCGTGCTTGGCGCTGAACGGGAGAGATTTGAGGACAGGCGGCCATCTTGGATATGCACATTACACGTGAACCCTCTGACCCAGAGCACGTGGCCTGTATTTACCCCACAGAGAATTCCTCTCCGGAATGTTCTGGCGCATTCACCGCCTTGCTAGGTAGGCAAATATATACTGAACACACCCCGACACACACAAACACACACAAACACTATACAAATGCACTCAGAGGGCGATGCTGTGCGTTTGCTCCTGTCCCTCTCACACACAATACTCACAATGGGCTCACTATCAGCCAATAGGAGCCTAAGGCTCAGGACTCTTTCCCAAACTAACGCACACTTATTGCACAATTACATGACTTGCAGAATCATTAATATGACAGTGTTTTTATTCTTTAAGGAAGAATATAGAGTATTTTAAACACGATACATCAAGTGTATCAGATATTTTAAAATGCTAAACACATTATAAACACATTATAACACATTATTATTATTATTATTATTATTATTGTTGTTGTTATTATTATTGTTGTTATTATTATTATTATTGTTGTTGTTGTTATTAACAGCACCCTAAAAAACTGTAATAATACAGTACAATAATAATAATAATAATAATAATAATAATAATAAACAGGGAATCTGCACTCATCAAAGCAGCACGAGGAGGAGAGGACTGGCAGCTGTGCAAGTGGTTAGTGTGAGTGTGTGTGTGTGTGTGTGTGTGTGTGCATATGTGCGTGTGTGTGTGCGTATGTGCGTGTGTGTGGCATCCATCTCCAGTCCTATCTGCACACACAGACGTCATGTTCATCACACCATACACTCAAGGATGAACCGCCAGAGATGTCTGCTCGCCCGGAAGGAGACCAAGAGAGAGAGACAGAGAGAGACAGAGAGAGCGAGAGAGAAAGAGAGAGAGAGAAAGAGAGACAGAGAGAGAGAGAGAGAGAGAGAGAAAGAGAGAGAGAGAGAGACAGAGAGAGAGAGAAAAGAGACAGAGAGAAAGAGAGAGAGAGAGAGAGAGAGAGAGAGAGACAGAGACAGAGAGAGAGAGAGAGAGAGAGAGAGAGAAAGAGAAAGAGAGAGAGAATGAGAAAGAGAAAGAGAGAGAGAGAGAGAATGAGAAAGAGAAAGAGAGAGAGAGAGAGATGAGGATAAGAGAAAAGCGCAGATGGCTGCACAAAGAAAAGGCGTGCCCAATAAGGAATACTGTACTGCACTCCGACTAGGAGACAGATAACTATCTTTTGTGCTTTGGTGTGTGTGTGTGCTTTGGTGTGAATTTTTTTGTGAGATGTCTGACAACAAATGATTTTGTTTAAAAAAATCACACTTCCACTTAGAACTCTTCCTTCAGCAGGAGGAGGTCATGTGCAGTGAGAGTGACTGCTGGAGTACAAAGAGCACTCTGTAGGAAGGAGTTAAACTCTGTAGGAGGGAGTTAAACTCTGTAGGAAGGAGTTAAACTCTGTAGGAGGGAGTTAAACTCTGTAGGAAGGAGTTAAACTCTGTAGGAGGGAGTTAAACTCTGTAGGAAGGAGTTAAACTCTGTAGGAAGGAGTTAAACTCTGTAGGCAGGAGTTAAACTCTGTAGGAAGGAGTTAAACTCTGTAGGAAGGAGTTAAACTCTGTAGGAGGGAGTTAAACTCTGTAGGAAGGAGTTAAACTCTGTAGGAGGGAGTTAAACTCTGTAGGAAGGAGTTAAACTCTGTAGGAAGGAGTTAAACGGGGGACATTGCTCACTGCTCACCTTCATGGCAGATGTGGGGAGAGGATGAGTCTTATTCATCATCAGTCTGGATGGTGGGTGTGTGTCTTTGTGTGTGTGTGTGCCTGTGTGAGTGTGTCATGAAATGCATTATAGAATTCTAACATATGTGCAACATACATGTAACATATAATTATAACAATAGTATCAGGATCTAGCTCAAACTGTCCTGGTAGTATGGTAGTATGGTAGTATGGTACAGTAGTATCCAGCTCAAACTGGTCTGGTTGTATGGTAGTATGGTAGTATGGTACAGTAGTATCAGGATGCAGCTCAAACTGGCCTGGTAGTATGGTAGTATGGTAGTATGGTAGTATGGTAGTATGGTACAGTAGCCTGTGCAAAGTGCCTTGAGAAATACGTTCTGTTCTGTTTTGCTCCATAAATACAACTGACTTGAACTGAATCGTTATTAGGAACATCAAGTTCACGTCCATCAGATCACAGTAACATAATCGTTAGTGCACTGGGTACTGATCACCTCCATCCATCTACAATAACTTAGATGCTCTTATTCAAGGCAATGTACTGTGTGTGAGATGCAAAGCATGGTATTGGTACCATATCAGTAGGTTGTGATGTTTTGCCAATCTAATGGCCACTTAATTGTCACTACTGTATTTCCTTGTTCATCAGCAGAAAAGCATTCTGCTCTACAAAGGCAAAGTGCAGTAACTATGTAAACATTAAAACTGAGATAAATGCCTTTAAAGTTGTCATACTGCCCAGTCAAACATGTTATAGGTTTATTAGTGGTGATGCTTTTATGTACTTTTTTAATAAGAAGCATGAGATATTTAGTCACAAAAAACGAGGTGTAAAGTCCACTTACAGTTGAACAAATGTGTAGTTACTGCCTTTTGGCCTTGTAGGGCAGTACTATACTAGACTATACTACATAACACTATACTATACAACACTAAATATGCAGTTACTGCCTTTTGGCTTTGTAGAGCAGTACTATACTACACTATACTACATAACACTATACTATACAACACTAAATATGCAGTTACTGCCTTTTGGCTTTGTACTCAAAGGGCGTATCTGAAGTGGCCTAGAACTCAAAGGGCGTATCTGAGGTGGCCTAGAACTCAAAGGGCGTATCTGAGGTGGCCTAGAACTGAAAGGGCGTATCTGAAGTGGACTAGAACTCAAAGGGCGTATCTGAAGTGGGCTAGAACTCAAAGGGCGTATCTGAAGTGGGCTAGAACTCAAAGGGCGTATCTGAAGTGGGCTAGAACTCAAAGGGCGTATCTGAAGTGGGCTAGAACTCAAAGGGCGTATCTGAAGTGGGCTAGAACTCAAAGGGCGTATCTGAAGTGGGCTAGAACTCAAAGGGCGTATCTGAAGTGGGCTAGAACTCAAAGGGCGTATCTGAAGTGGACTAGAACTCAAAGGGCGTATCTGAAGGTCTTTGTGTGACTAACACGGAATCTCAGGAGGCAGCTTTGTTTACAGCCTACAGTTTATGGCGTGTCATGTGCACGTGTGTGTGCGCGTTAAACACATGGATATTACAAATGTGTGTTTGTGTGTAGAGTTGTAAACACATTCAGAAGCTTATTTTCAATATATGTAATGTATTTTTACATGTGTGTTACACGATGTGTATGAACGGGTCCATGGGGATGTTGAAGCAATCTCAGTGCACAGGTCCTCAAGTGTACAGGTTATTGTGTGTGTGTGTGTGTGTGTGTGTGTGTGTGTGTGTGTGTGTGTGTGTGTGTGTGTGTGTGTGTGTGTGTGTGTGCGTGTGTGTGTGTGTGTTTGTGTGTGTGTGTGTGCGTGTGTGTGTGTGTGTGTGTGCATATTTCCCATGTAAGTCAGGATGTGGGGTGTGTCAGGTATAAAGGGAAGTGTGTGTGTATGTGTGTGTGTGTGTGTGTGTGTGTGTGTGTGTGTACTGACAATGGGGAGGAGGGCTCTGGTCTGTCAAACTGCTGAAAAATGCACTTCCTGTCTACTCATAAACAGCAGGAAGAGGCCCCTGCAGCCCCCCATCCACACACACACATACACACACACACACACACACACACACACACACACACACACACACACACACACACACACACACACACACACACACACACACACAGACACACACACACAGAAAAGACTTCAGCCATACGAACACACAGACATGAAAATAAATACAAACACACACATATGTTCATACAGGGGTGCACACATAGGAGTTGTGTAAAACATAGAAACGTCACACAGACTGACCACACGTAAAGCAAGTAAGTATTTAAAGCAATACGCCACCCCAGATGAAACTGAGTCTGTCCCCGCAGTCCCTAGAGTTGGGTAAGTGGGCAGAAGCGTCTTCTAGCAGACCCAGCCATTGTCCGAATCTGGCAGCACTGACCTTAGCTTAGCTTAGCATAGTCGCTGTAATCTAGTGTTGCCAACCAGCACACTGTGGCAAAAGTGAATCAATTCACTCACATTTTCTGTAATTCCTCACGACCTGTGCATTCAGATGGAGCACAAATGACAATGCAAATTAGCACAAGGGATTGACCACGCGGGTGGTCATTTATGTGGGGGACTATATTCTGCCCAACACAGGCCAAGCACCGGCCAAGCAGCGCTGAACATATTTATGTGTGTATGCCAGTGTTGGTGTGAGTGTGTGTTAGCATGGGAGAGTCGGAAAGAGAGACAAAAGCGAAAGAGAGAAGACAGAAAGAGAGAAAAGAGGAAGAGAGAAAAAAGAAAGAGAGAGAGAGAGAAAAGCGAAAGAGAGAAGACAGAAGGAGAAAAGAGAAAGAGAAGAGAGCGGAGGAGCGGTGGTCTTTCATCTGACCCTGCCATACCCTGATGCCCTACTTACTCCAACATGGCTCCTACAGAGGGAGAGAGGGAGGGGAGAGAGAGAGAGAAATAGAGAGGGAGAGAGGGAGGGGAGAGAGAAGGAGAGAGTGAGAGAGGGAGAGAGAGGGAGAGAGAAATAGAGAGAGAGAGAGGGAGAGAGGAAGGGGAGAGAGAGAGAAATAGAGAGAGAGAGAGAGGGAGAGAGGGAGGGGAGAGAGAAGGAGAGAGCGAGGGAGGGAGAGAGAGAGAGCGAGGGAGGGGAGAGAGAGAAATAGAGAGAGAGAGGGAGAGAGAGGGAAAGAGGAAGGGGAGAGAGAGAGAGAAATAGAGAGAGACAGAGGGAGAGAGAGGGAGGGGAGAGAGAGAGAGAGGGAGAGAGCGAGAGAGGGAGGGGAGAGAGAGAGAGAAAGAGAGCGAGAGAGAGGGAAAGAGAGGGGAGAGATAGAGAGGGAGAGAGCGAGAGAGTGAGAGAGAGAAATAGAGAGAGAGAATGGGGGAAGAACGAGAAAAAGAGAAATAGAAACAGAAAGAGAGAGAGGAAGAGGGGGAGAGAGAGAAGGAGAGAGAGAGGGAGAGGGGGAGAGAGGGAAGGAGACAGAGAGGGAGAGGGGGAGAGCGGGAAGGAGAGAGAGTGAGTGAGAGAGAGGCTGGCAGAGACAATAAGAGAGGAAAGAGAGAGGGAAGGAGAGAGGAGGGGCTGAGGTGAAGTTCTGGTCACAGTATCACAGGGCGAGCATCAGCCTGTGTGTGTGTGTGTGTGTGTGTGTGTGTGTGTGTGTGTGTGTGTGTGTGAGTTGGGGGGGGGGGGTCTGGGGTTAACATCATTTTTCAACCTGTGCCTATTCAAGAAGTTATAAATGCAAGCAAGCACACACACACACACACACACACACACACACACACACACACACACAGGCATGTACGGACGCACACACACAAACATACACACAAACACACACACTCACATACCCACACAAACAGGCATGCACAAACACGCACACACACATGCATTGCACACAGGCAAGGATTTACATAAATTTAAGTGCATTTGCACACATCACAAACTTACATTTACAAATTAAGATAACCTTGAAATATGTATGGCCAGACAGCCACACACACACACACACACGTCTGATGATGCATGATTTGTAAATCAAATTTACACACAAATTCTGAATGTTTATGTATACCATAAAAAGCAGATTGAAATCATTTTATTTTATATTGTTTGATGTTTTAAATGACTATATTTTAACATCATATCCATGCTGACACGGATGTTCCGGCTTTGCAGTGTGTTCGGCACTACGTACACATTTTTAGAGATGGATGTTTCACGCCGCGTGTTCACACCTTGGTCTCATTACTCACAGAACAAACAGTACACTGTCGACACGAGCAGACTGTTCAAAGAGAGCTCATGTCTTCACACCCAAACTGCCGATTGCTATGTTTGCACCTTTTACAGCAGCGTCACACCACACTCCTCTGTTTTTGTTTTGTTAATGTATACAGAAAAGGCTAATTCATCATTTTCCATTCCAACTTAAAAAGAAAGCCCTCTTTCATGTGGTCATGACAGATGCAGACTTCTAACCCTGCCCCTGATTCTTCTCGTCGTTTATTCTGCTAGCCGTCCCTGCTAGGCTTTACAACGCTAGAAATATTGTGTCTGTAAACATTTGGAAGCACTGTGTTGCCGGCAAGCGACAGTGAAGTGAGTATGAGAGAAATGTGCTGATAATGGATAACTGTGTGTGTGTGTGTGTGTGTGTGTGTGTGTGTGTGTGTGGGTGTGTGGGGGGGGGGGGGGGCGTTTGTAAAGTAAATTACAGAGTAATAATGAAGTATACAGTAACAATGTTTATGGCTATAGATCAGCACTTCCAAACGCCGTGATTATGCTCAAATGTTTGTTAGCGTGACACTGCAATACGTTCTATGGATTCCTTTATTGTGTATTTCACTTTCATCTAAATACCGTCATAGAAGACAAATAACAACCATTTATTTACAAGCAATCGTCTGTCCGTCCGTCCATCTGTCTGTCTGTCCATATCTATCTATCTATCTATCTATCTATCTATCTATCTATCTATCTATCTATCTATCTATCTATCTATCTATCCATCTTTCCATCTATCTATCTATCTATCTATCTATCTATCTATCTATCTGTCTATCTATCTATCTATCTATCTGGGGAGCATCGTGCGGATGGGCCTCTTGTGTCTGTCTGTGGCACCTGTCGCTCCACTAATTACTTTTTACTTACTGAGCACAGACAGGAAGGGCTGTTTAGAGGGGGACTGATGGAGAAATGCATATGAAACATGCCACAGACAGGGGGCAATAGATTTGTATAATAATAATAATAATAATAATAATAATAATAATAATAATAATAATAGTTCAGTACATTGGCATTTTCAAACATCCCTTGCCAAAAGCAAGCCAAGGCAAAGAAGCTTTGAGTAAAAAAGAAATTAATTCCAAATTTCTTTATTTTTTTCCAAAGACACAGAGCAGCCAAAACACGTCATGTAAAGAAAATATTTCACTTGTGGCAAAACTTTTTGACACAATATTGAGAGAACGCCTCAACAGTCGTGTGTTATTTTAGAGTAAAATGAATGGTGTGTGTGTGTGTGTGTGTGTGTGTGTGTGTGTGTGTGTGTGTGTGTGTGTGTGTATGTGTGTGTGTGTGTGTGTGTGTGTGAGTGTGTTCGCCATCTTCCCCCACCCCAGCTAAGCCATCACAGTCCCAGAGATATTTCAGCCATGGAACCATATTTGTATTCCTGATTCATGATTTCCCGTCAGGACTTGCAGACAGTTATGAATGCTGTGTTCTCTGTTTGTGGTTAGGCCACGTCCTCTCCGAGCACATCACTGCAACATGGAGTTAAAAATGACAGGACAGGACTTCATACAAACTGCGCTTTTCACCGCATATTAAGAGCAAACTCTTACATTTTGATATGTTGTGTGGTGCATAATTATTTAGATGAGAGGACAGGACTTCATGAAAAATGCTTTTCACCGCATATTAAGAGCAAACGTTTACATTTTTACATGTTGTGTGGTGCATATTAGTCATCGACTACAAAGCCAAATGGCAGTAACTACATTTTTTGGGAAATTGACTTTAGACTGGAAATTGACTTCATAACACCTCCTTTGTGTTGTGACTAAATCTCTTCCTTCTTGCTATTAATAAAGTACACACAAGCATCACCCCTAGTGTACGTGCAGCATGTTTGACTGGGCAGTATGACAACGTTAAAGGCTTTTATCTCAGTTTCTATGTTCACATAGTCACTGCACTTTGCCTTTGTAGGCCACCATAATTATTCATTCCCTTTGCATTTCTTTACACACTCTTTGCCCTGTGTGTGTACATGTGTCTGCACGAGTGTCTCTGAGTTCCTCTAGCCTTATACAGATTTAGAAACAGCAAATGCTCTGCTGAACAGTCATACGTGTGATAATGCTTATTCATCTCCTAATGGGGATAAAGAATGTGTCAGTTGCAACTGTGTGTGTGTGTGTGTGTGTGTGTGCGTGCATGCATGCATGAGTGTGTGTGTGTGTGTGTGTCACGTACTGTAAAGCTGCAAATAATAGCTGTTTATTTTCCCTAATGACTCTACAGACCTGTCGTTTATTTGGGACAAGAGTCTGTATGACACAGGCGTTTCATTTTAATTCAAAACTTAGAAGCTGCTTATTAAAATGCACTGGGCCTGTTAGGCTATTAAAGTAAGCGTTATGGTTCACGACAACCTAGTGAACACACACATACTGCAGGTATTCCCATAATCCAGAAAGACAGAGCACACACATACTGCAGGTATTCCCATAATCCAGATAGACAGAGCACATACATACTGCAGGTATTCCCATAATCCAGAAAGACAGAGCACATACATACTGTAGGTATTCCCATAATCCATAGCCAGAACAGAAAGTCAGCAGGGCATGTTGCTGTTTGGCACGACGGAAAGCTTACACTTTAAATTGTACTTTTATCTCTTAGATGGCATGATGGACTTGAAACTTGTTTGAGGAAAAACTATTCAGGACAGGCATCTATTCAGCTATTATTTGCTGCTCTACAGTACGTGAGTGTCAGTGTGTGTGTGTGTGCGTGTGAGTGGGTGACAGTTAGTGACAGATAATCTTCCAAGTCACCCCGTCTCTGACATACACCGACACCCACACCCCACCCAGCCCCACATACACACGCACAAGCACAAACAGAAAAACAGAGAGAGAGAGAGAGAAAGAGAAAGAGAGAGAGAGAGAGAGAGAGAAAGAGAGAGAGAGACCCACGCCAATGCCATCTAAGCATGAAAGAAAGACAGAGAGACAGTAAAAGAGACCCCCCCCCCATGCTTTGTAAGCATCCCTTATGTCCCGTATGTAAACACTGCTAACAGAAACAATGCCTCTAGCACAGCAGCTCAGCTCCTATCTGTATTCTACTC
>CM050216.1:38288742-38303742 GCA_027475355.1 Coilia nasus | reverse complement strand
TGCATTTTAAAGGCGATTTGGTTTTACTTGGGTCAGTGGTGGCTTTGTTGTTCGCCCCAGTAGGGCCATCCAAAGGTGGGGCGTAACAGTACTAATGTGGATTCTGCTCAGCATATGTTAGTAATGTGGATTCTCCTCAGCATATGTTAGTAATGTGGATTCTCCTCAGCCTATTGTACTAATGTGGATTCTCCTCAGCATATGTTAGTAATGTGGATTCTCCTCAGCATATGTTAGTAATGTGGATTCTCCTCAGCATATGTTAGTAATGTGGATTCTCCTCAGCATATGTTAGTAATGTGGATTCTCCTCAGCATATGTTAGTAATGTGGATTCTCCTCAGCATATGTTAGTAATGTGGATTCTCCTCAGCCTATTGTACTAATGTAGTGAGTCTGTGCCACTGCCATACGGGACTACACCACACTGGGGAGACCACTGAAAGGTTCCTCCACTGATGAAGCCAAAACTCAGTTTTCAAATCAAGTTGGTCATCTATCAGTGCTGTGTACTGCAGACATGGAGGCTGTCCATGGTGATTGGACTACTGGAGGAGCCTCTTTGTCAACGCAGACCACTGAACACTGGCACACGCATGGAGACATTAAAACCAACACACAGTATTCACAGCCACAGAGTAGCTACACACACACACACACACACACAGTATTCACAGCCACAGAGTAGCTACACACACACACACAAACACACACAATTGACATTTCACAAAAAGACATAGTGTCTTTGCAATGAATAAACAAAACCTAACATTAGGTACACACACACACACACAATAGGCATTTTACAAAAACACAAAGTGTCTGCAATTATTGAAGAAAACCTTAGGTTTTGCATTAGGTATTCACACACACACACAGACACACACACACACACACACACACACACACACAGACACACACACACACACACACACACACACACACACACACACACACACATGTATAACATGACTTGGCACACTGCATTGTCTAGCGGTGAGCATGGATTACAGTGTGTAGTTGTGCAGCATCTGGCTTCCTGTTTCCTGTGGCACATGTGCACTTTGTAAACACCAGAGCAGTGACCCGGCCACACTCATCAGTACTCATCACACACACACACACACACACACACACACACACACACACACACACTCATCAGTATTCATCAGCACTTCACACACACACACACACACACACACACACACACACACACACACACACACGGCACGTACACACACACGTGCACACACACACATGGCAGGTACAAACACACGGCACATACACACACACAAACACACTTAAACACCCGCACTTCACACACACCAACGTACACACACACACACATTCACACACACACACACACACACACACACACACACACACAAATGTACACACACACACACACAAATGTACACAAACACACACGCGCACACACACACACACACACACACACACACACACACACACACACACACACACACACACACACACACATATACACATCACACATCCACACCCACACACTTCACACAGTGTGCTAAGGTGTTCAGAGAGATGCTGTCTATTTGGGTGCATGGAGAGATCAAGAAAGTGAGCAATCAAGATATGATGGTTGTGTGTGTGTGTGTGTGTGTGTGTGTGTGTGTGTGTGTGTGTGTGTGTGTGTGTGTGTGTGTGTGTGTGTGTGTTAGTGTGTGTGTGTGCGTTGCATCCATGTTATCTTATATGTAATCTACATTCTGTTTGCCTACAGCAGCCCATGAAAGCTGTGTTTACATTTACAATGTGATTGATGCTATTTTAACCTTGGCCTTATGTCTGTGCACTGCCTTGATTGTGTCACAGTGTGTGTGTGTGTGTGTGTGTGTGTGAAATGTGCATGTGTGTGATTTGTGTGTGCGTGTTTGCGTGTGTGTGATATGTGCGTGTGTGATGTGTGTGTGTGTGTGTGTGTGTGTGTGTGTGTGTGTGTGTGTGTGTGTGTGTGTGATATGTGTGTGTGTATGATGGATCTATTGTTCATTGCATCCATGTGTGCTCCTGTGGTCTACTCAGGCATGTAAAGGTTCCACTGGAATTCCACTTCACCCAGCACCCCATTAAACACACACTGCAGCTCCAGTCCTGACGTGGCCAACCAGACCCTATCCCTGAGACCACAGCTCAGTCCTGACGTGGCCAACCAGGCACCATCCCTGAGACCACAGCTCAGTCCTGACGTGGCCAACCAGACACTATCCCTGAGACCACAGCTCAGTCCTGACGTGGCCAACCAGGCACTATCCCTGAGACCACAGCTCAGTCCTGACGTGGCCAAACAGTCACTATCCCTGAGACCACAGCTCAGTCCTGACGTGGCCAACCAGACACTATCCCTGAGTTTCCTTCCAACGACAACCAGCGTTCAAAGAGCATGGTGCAGTAACTAATAACTGGTAACTATGTGGTCATTCAGTCATTGTCTGCATATTTACCCTGCATATTGAGTCTGTATGGTTGGAAGAGTGTGTTTGTATGTGTGTGTGTGTGTGTGTGTGTGTGTTTGTCCAAGAGAGCAGTAATGGTGCTGGTTCAGTCCTGGAGTGCTGGCTCTCACGACATTCCTGCCAGGGTCACGGCTGGGTCACACAGGGTCATGACGAGGTCACAAATGCCTTTCTGTGTGTGTGTGTATGTGTGTGTGCTTGTTTGTGCGTAGGTGTAACACTTTATAGAAATTATGTTCATACTAATATGGCTTTGCATAAAGTCTTAACATTTATAACAGCTGCCAATAACTATGATAACTTTATACATTGGTATGGTTTTCATTATATCCTCAACCACGATGGCAGCAGATGAAACACAATAAGACTACTATTTCCAACATTAAATAATGTCTGCTATGTATGTCATAAAAAGATATCTGTGTTGACCTCTACAACATGGCTCTGGCATCCTTATGTCCTGCGCAGACTGCACGATTAGATCCTGAGGAGCATCTTGTGTTTTGTAGAGAAGGCTACACGCCTCAACTTGCTCAAGCATACAAAGAGGTGTATGTGTGCAAACCATCCCTAGCAAACCAATCCCATCTACCCTTCAACTGGCCAATCAGCACGCGCAACACCATCCCTAGCAAACCAATCCCATCTACCCTTCAACTGGCCAATCAGCACGCGCAACACCATCTCTAGCAAACCAATCCCATCTACCCTTCAACTGGCCAATCAGCACGAGCGACACCATCCCTAGCAAACCAATCCCATCTACCCTTTAACTGGCCAATCAGCACAAGCGACACTTGGCTATTCATAGGATTCATAATCAGTGCAGTTTGGTGTTCTTTACCTGCAGAAACAACACCACAAATTCACACTTCCATTCTTTTATTATACATTTCATTGTTAAATGTTAAAGAAAACATTAAAAAAAAAATGTTTAAAAAAAGAAAAACAAAAACACCACTAATTGAAACACTAATATATTCAGTATAATAATAATACATTATTATATATTTTTATTATAATAATAAAAAAACAGATATTTGTGCGTGTGACTGGGCTGGCCAGGGTAGTGTTGTGTCTGGGACAGCAGGGCTGAGAGGGGGGATTAGAGAGGTGGGGTGCTGTAGGAGTCCCGTAACGAGAGAAAGAGAGGAGAGGAGGAGAGGAGAGGGAGGGAGGGAGGGAGGGAGGGAGGGAGAGAAGTGAAGGATGAGGAGAGGGGGCAGAGGAGGGGTGAAGGGGAGGTGAGGGGGCACCAAGGGGAGGTTAAACTGCGGTCAAATTCAAAACAGTACACACACACACAGACACACACACACACATCCATACACACACACACACTGCAAACATGCCCAAATACACACCCACACACACACACATCCATACACACACACACACTGCAAACATGCCCAAATACACACCCACACACACATACACACACACACACACACACACACACAGCAAACATGCCCAAACACACAGACAAACACACACACACACACACACACACACACACAGCAAACATGCCCAAACACACAGACAAACACACACACACCAAACATGCCCAAACACACACACACACACACACACACACACACACACACACACACACACACACACACACACACCTTTGTATGCCCTGCCATAGTCCTGCAATGACACTGTTAGCATACAGAAACAAAACGTGTAAAATACAAATAAAGGAAAATAGACCACCCTGTACACACACACTCTCACACTCACGCACACTCAGGCACACACACTCACTCACTCACACACACACACACACACATTCTGTCAGGCTGGCAGCCAGCAGAAGGCTCTTTCTGTGTTAAACACCCTGAGCACCCAATTATTTCCCCCTAACACCCCGACACACACACACACACACATACACACACAGTACCCATCATCTGACCTCGCACTCCCTCTGGCTAAAAAATGAGAGTGACCTCTGACCTACGTGCAAATGTACCTCTCTCTCTCTCCCTCTTTCTCTCTCTCTCTCTCTCTCTCTCTCTCTCCCTCTCTCACTCTCTCTCACTCTCTCTCTCCCTCTTTCTCTCTCTCTCTTTTGTGTGTGTGTGAGAGAGAGACAGAGAAAGACAGAGGCAGAATGAGAGAGAGAGAAATTGTGTGTGTGTGTGTGTGTGTGAGAGAGAGACAGAGAAAGACAGAGGCAGAATGAGAGAGAGAGAAATTGTGTGTGTGTGTGTGTGTGTGAGAGAGAGACAGAGAAAGACAGAGGCAGAATGAGAGAGAGAGAAGGAGAAAGAAAAGCCAGAAGTAGAGTGAGAGAAATTGTGTGTATGTGTGTGTGTGTGTGTGTGTGTGTGTGTGTGTGTTTCACAGAAAGAGGAAAAAGTGAGCAGAAGAGCTGAAAATGAAGAACTTGCAGAAATAGCTGTCTACGTGTAAATTACACTGCCGCTTACATCTGCATTCGCATTCGCTACCAATATATCTCCTGCATGCACTGATGACTCTTGTGTTTGTAGTGTGTGTGTGTGAGTGTGTGTGTGTGTGTAGTGTGTGTGTGTGTGTGTGTAGTGTGTGTGTGTGTGTGTGTGTGTGTGTGTGTGTGTGTGTGTGAGTGTGTGTGTGTGTGTGTGTGTGTGTGTGTGTGTGTGAGTGTGTGTGTGTGTAGTGTGTGTGTGTGTGTGTGTGTGTGTGTGTGTGTGTGTGTGTGTGTGTGTGTGTGAGTGTGTGAGTGTGTGTGTGTATGTGTGTCTACAGGGAGGTCTGTCTTTTGAACAGCATCATGCCCATCATTACTCAGCGGTGTGTTTGTTAAATCTGAGCAGCTCCGTGCACAATACTAGTGTAACCTGCACTGCAACATCCATCATGTACACACACACACACTCACACACACTCAGGCACACACACACACACACATATGCACACACATGCAAACACACATGCTCACGCATGCATGCACGCACACAGACACACACATGCATGTACTCATGCGCGCGCACACACACACACACATCAGGCACACACACACATTCACACAAACACAAACACACATATTTTACATACACACTCCAGTGGGAAGTTAAGCATGTGCATATGTAAACGTGCACCTAAAGTCAGCATCTCCCAGGAGGAATAACTAATAAGAGCACAGGAAAGCAAACGACACACACACACACACACACACACACACACACACGATTCTCTCATACAAATATGGCTCTCATCATACATGAGTCTCTCACCCTTCTTCTCAGCTCATGTAAGCAAGCATGTCTTTTCGTATGTGTGTGTGTGTGAGTGTGTGTGTGCTCGCGTACTTAAGACAGTCCTCCTCAAATCAAAGTATGGCTAGGAAATGGCGGAATCCATCCCATGAAACACACCCAGGAGACCAGACGCCTCCTAGACTCACAGGAGCCAGCAAGACTGCAGCCACAACAATATACATTCACAAACACACAGCACAGAGAGGGAGAGAGAGAGAGAGGGAGAGAGAGAGAGAGAGAAAGGGAAAGAAGATATATAGTTGGGATACGTAGTTTGAAAGGACATGAAAACATCTGAAGACTCTCTCTCACGGCAGGTGTCCTCCACACACTGAGCTCCACAATGAGACACCAATTCAGTAAATTGTTCTAACTTTGCTAGGAATATGTAGCATAACGTCTTTGGTGCCTGAATTGTTTTTTTACAAAATAACCCATTTACTGAATTTCAAAAAGCAACAGTGTGTAAAATGTTATCTTTCCTTAGCAGCACTCTTAATCTAACGTATAATAACACACTGATCATCCGAATGCATGTAATTCCAATGAGCGTCAGGTTTTTGTTAATCATAAATCAGGCATAGCTAATTAGCAAAATCTCTGAGTCTGCTGAGGGGTTCGTGTAGCCTACTGAGGGGTGCGTGTAGCCTACTGAGGGGTGCGTGTAGCCTACTGAGGGGTGCGTGTAGCCTGCTGAGGGGTGCGTGTAGCCTACTGAGGGGTGCGTGTAGCCTACTGAGGGGTGCGTGTAGCCTACTGAGGGGTGCGTGTAGCCTACTGAGGGGTGCGTGTAGCCTACTGAGGGGTGCGTGTAGCCTGCTGAGGGGTGCGTGTAGCCTACTGAGGGGTGCGTGTAGCCTACTGAGGGGTTCGTGTAGCCTGCTGAGGGGTGCGTGTAGCCTGCTGAGGGGTGCGTGTAGCCTGCTGAGGGGTGCGTGTAGCCTGCTGAGGGGTGCGTGTAGCCTACTGAGGGGTGCGTGTAGCCTACTGAGGGGTGCGTGTAGCCTGCTGAGGGGTGCGTGTAGCCTACTGAGGGGTGCGTGTAGTCTGCTGAGGGGTGCGTGTAGCCTACTGAGGGGTGCGTGTAGCCTACTGAGGGGTGCGTGTAGTCTGCTGAGGGGTGCGTGTAGCCTACTGAGGGGTGCGTGTAGCCTGCTGAGGGGTGCGTGTAGCCTGCTGAGGGGTGCGTGTAGCCTGCTGAGGGGTGCGTGTAGCCTACTGAGGGGTGCGTGTAGCCTGCTGAGGGGTGCGTGTAGCCTGCTGAGGGGTGCGTGTAGCCTGCTGTGTAGTCCACTCTGGTCACTGTGTAGGTCCAGCCCCAGCCTGTCCACTAGAGATGACGAGAAATAGTTTCAGATGGTATTTCCGATTTAAACAATCTCTCTCACTCTTTTCCTATCTCTCTCATACAAGTTATTTATTTACAAATAGCCTATATAGCACAATTAATCTAACATGCAAAAGAAATGTGTCTTTTTCAAGAGAAGTCAAAGATTGCATTAAAAAATTAAAGATTACAGTATACTACAAATATGTATAATTTTACTAAACTGGACAGAAAAAAAGCAATTTATATATTTTTCATGTTTTAGTAAGAAATTAATGGAGGCCACAAACAAATTTGATCTGTAGTCCTGAATAATATATTAGGTTTAGACATACAACAATCATCCATAAAACAGTGTTTTTGTTATTATTATTATTATTATATAGTAAAGAACTATTGTTAAGTTTGAAACATCTTGGGCATAGCTTATATGCCTTTTCTGTATGGCTGAACAACAGTAGGGTATTAGCACAGTTTCATGTGCTTCCAATCAGTGATTTCAAGCCCACTATGACTTTAACTACAAATACATATGCAGAGAAAATGCATTTTGAAGTGTCTGTGAATGCAGATTCCTTTGAGTGGACTGCCATCTTAATGAATAAGGGAAAATAACTACCAGTATTAATCATCACAGTGTTTGTTTGTTTTGGGATTTATTTATTGTCAGCATCAACAGCTATAATAATAATAATAATAATAATAATAATAATAATAATAATAATAATAATAATAATAATAATAATAATAATAACAATAATAATAATAATAATAGATATAAGTCAAGACGTTTTAGATGAAAGTTGACGGGCAGACTATGAAGCTACAGAATACATAATAATGCATGCAGTTGTCCTGTGAAAACTGCTGTGAATGCCGCTGCCTTTGAGTGGAGCTTGACAGTGCGGTTATGATTTGGAGTCTGCCATAAACTCTATAGGCTCTTTGGACGAATACAATACTCTACAGGAAAACTATTTCGCACGTGAAGGCTTTGTTCTGTAGCACGAGTCTTGTTAGAAGGTAAAGTTGCATTGGTCTGAGCGCCACCTGCTGTTTGTATCAGGAACAAGAGGAAAGATTTCTGTATCCACCGAGGCCCAGTTCATTACTTGTTTAAGCACAGCACATGAAATATACGAGCTGTTTATGAGACAAATTGCAGATTTAATGTGAGCTCGTAAGTATTCCAGTCCTTGAAAAACAGACTTTTCCTCTCTGTCTTTGCCTCGGGACGCATAACTGAGGCGCAACTATGATCAAGCCTAAACATATTTTAGCCCTCGGGCTTATTACAAGATCATAAATATTTCAAAATAGTCGGGCTCAAAGAAATTTGGTATGACAATTCATCAGGCATTACCGGCTGTTGGGCTTTTCTCTTTTCGATATCTCCTAATTATCACCGAGACTTAGATTTATGCTTTCCGACAAACGACACGTGTCCGGATCTCTTCCCCTGTAGATTGACGAGACCATAAATAACGGCCGATTTTGAATTACAGTGGGCTAAGCCTGCTAGGCTACTCGCTGTTTGTTCGCCCTATTGGTCGTGTTCACACCTCGGGAATATATAGCTCACACTGACACCGACAAACATGTTGTGCCCTTTGCATGTGAGAGGGGACGCAAGGCCATTCATTTATGTGCGGCTTATATTAACGCTTGCCTGTCTGAGTACGAGTCGCCACTCGCCAACCTGTCAGAGGTTTTCCCTTTTTATTACGGGGACTGGAGATCAGCCTACAGTGAACAACTGGCTAAAATAAGTTGTTAATGTTTGTTGCAACGAAATAACATGTTTTTACTGGTAATTTTACGAAAAGGGCTGTGTGTTAAACAATGTGTATTTTATTACAAAATCACAGCAATAAAATAATATGATCTTAGGTGAATCTGTTTACACACAGTTGTGTTATAATCTGACTTTGGAAACAGCTGCTAAAGATCTAACGCAGTGCCGTTAAACTTTCATGGCACATAGCCTATTCATAAAGACACGGGCCCGCAGAACCAAAGCGAGACATAGAGAGTTGTGTGTGTTCCGCTTTGTTTTCTTTTCTCCGTACTCTCCCAGGAAGACGAATATCATCCCAACAATGTGCAAAGGCAATAACAATAAATTTCTCCTTAAAATTCAAGGAATTTCCTTTAAACAAACGTTGTCCTCCTTTAGTCAGAATAAGAATAAAGAGGTCTGGAGCGCCACCTAGCTGCAGAGTTCAGCATTGTAGGCTATCCCAAACATTGCCAGGCTTTTTTACCTGCAAGTGCACAACCATTAGCACTCAGTCGATTTTAAAGTTTTTGCGTGCAGTTTGTACGTCCAGTTCACGTTTTGTTTTATGAAAGAGGCCTATATAAAGAGGTAGGTGAAAGCAAAAATTCTCCACAACCTACAGGATCCGTGAAATTAGAAATATTTCAAACCTGCTCATTGCAAGTCGAGATTAATGCACGTATTACTATGTTATCTCTCTAGTTTGAATGTATCATCTACCAATTGCTTGATAAATAATCTTGATTAGAAACAACGCACCTTTCAAAACTAGTTTTGCGATTAAATGACTTTAACAGGCTTGGGCCTTTTAGCACCAATTATGCTCGTGATATTTTATCAAGAGAAAGATGATGGTAAAATGCAGTAAAACTGTTGTTGGTCACGCTGAGTAATTGTGCGGCGGGTCTCCTAATGGCCGTCTCACACAATGCCACAGGAGGAATATTAAAGTGTTTTAAAATGCTATCAAGGACGACATTTAACTCACCGGGCGCATTAAGGGCTTTCAATATTCTACACATA
This sequence comes from Coilia nasus, assembly GCA_027475355.1. Classification (NCBI taxonomy): domain Eukaryota; kingdom Metazoa; phylum Chordata; class Actinopteri; order Clupeiformes; family Engraulidae; genus Coilia; species Coilia nasus. Next base: position 38,293,876 of record CM050216.1, on the reverse strand, counting down.
ATTTTGCTGCCGAAATAGTATAAATAATTATTTCGATGAAGGTATTTTTCAGGTAAGCGCTGATAGGCCTAACTAAAGCAAGAAAAATAATAGCTGTTAATGACAGCGGGGGTTTAAAGACAAAAGAATCCCTAAATGTACTTACATTACTGAAACTCCTCTAACGTCTTTATGCAGGTGGGCTATTTTTTATTCTTTCTAGATTTCCAGATTCATTTACTTCATTTACTCATGTACTTATACTTAGATTCATCTGCCCAAAAGCGTTTTTAGTTGTGTGTGTGTGTAATAACCTAAGCCACTATGGGCCTACGAAATATTTCGATTTGTGTCAAACAGTAATGCACAGTAGCAATGAGGACACGTCTTACAAGTCTGCCAGTAGGCTAAAATAATCACATTTTGTCGTTAAATTAATTGGTATTTTTTCAGTAAAAACAAATATTTCAATACTCCAAAGTTGTATGATTGATGTATTGCTAGAGAGGGACTACTGTAACGATGCACAGCTATGAATCATATAATGCCATAAATTAAGAGGCGTAACTGTAAGATTATAACTCGCGAAAAACACTGGGATGCACTGTCAATCAAACATTTGATTGCCTAATTGTCCGCCCAGTACAAAATAAGATAAGCCTATGTGTGCTGTTTTATTAACAATACATGTAAAAATAAATAAAATGCTTTCTTTTAGTATTGTTGGTGTTAATAGCTCACAGTTTTGACGAGGTCAATATTTGAAAATAGTAGCATCCACTAGTATGTGATGCTCGTTATTTGTGACAGTAATCGCCATAATTTCTTGGTAGTGGGGCTCTGCGTCACTTTTGGCAATGTGTCGGCAGTAGCGGACCTCAGACCCGGACTAGCGGGGCAGCGTGACGGGCGTCCCTGTTGATGGAGAGTGAGCTGACACGCGCTCAGCTTCTCGCGGTTGGCAGAAGTCCTCGTGGGGCTGGCAGAGAAAGCGTCCTATGGACCCGCGCGTGGCTCTCCTCGTTTTCTAATTCAACAGAAAGACAGACCAAATGAAAGTCGACATGTCCCCTCAAATCGATCACCCCGGGTCACGTTCCAAGGGTCAGATTTCGCCAAAAGCAAAGTGGCCTTTGTTTGGTAAGTTGTTATCCGTCACCAATCCGTAGGCCTATAGTGAGTTGGTGCGGGCTCAAGAAACCTCTAAAGTCTCTAGGAGAAATAGGGACTCGAACAAAATGATTTGTATTTAAATAGCTAACTTGGTTTAAATAGCCTATGCAGTGGAGTTTTTATTGATTGTGTTAAATTGGTTCTGTTTAAAAATATTCCAATGAAATGTATTTTTTTCACTGCAAATTTTCATTGTATTTGGCTAGAAAAACGACTCTACGATGAAGGTTGTGTTCAGCCCCATATGTGTGCAATGATAATGTCAGAAGTAGCCTTGGCTAACAATAGACATCCTAAAGCATGATGGTGTGGCTACAGGATAGCAGCTGTGTAATAGAAATCCCCTTGGTCTACTTTCTAAACTATAGCATAAACGACTGTACTAATGTCCCTACTAAATCCTTGACTTTTATAAATACCCCAAAGGAAGTTTTATCTTCAACATTTCACCTTCAGATTGATGTGACATAGATGCACTGACTCTTTTTTTTTTTTTTTTTTTTTTTTACAAAAACTAAGTTTGGCATAACTTGCTACTAAAGGTGATCATTTCTGTTTTAGGTAGACGAACGGGCAATTTCATTGTCACGACTTGCCTGTTCCTTCTGAGGACTCCCGTGGAATGAAACGTTAATATTCACAAGACTGCACCGTTACCCTGTCTGAATTTAAATGCACAAGAGGATTTAATAACCAACGCATCTCACGAACATAAATTCCATCTAATTCTCATTATTCAGACTGTATTATGGGAGATGTCTTCCGTTATGAGCAAGCTGTGCAATATTAATCAAAGTTAAATGAAAACTGTGAAAAATGCATTGAGTTAAAAAAAAAAACATACTACATTTGCAAATTAGAGTTTTACTTATCTACGACCGCCCTCTGAAACTCCGTAGCCTTTATATTTTATGAATAAGAAATTAAGATTAATATACAGGAGGAGGATCCCGACTCAGCCGACGAGAGCTAGGGAGTGTTGCTTCAAAACGTGCGTCGGCCGGGGATGCGTCTGCCTCTTTCTCAAAGCTCTGTGCAGCGGCGATGGCTCACAGCTTGCCTGCATCTGCACAATAACTGCACAATAGTTACATGTACAAGTTGTAGTGTATGAATCTGCGTATCAAAAAAACCCAAAAAAACAAAACATGTCTGTACATATTCTTCCCTGCAAAGATTTAGCACAACTATGTTGGGAGTTTTTGCTTGGTTTGACTGGCAAAGTTTTGGCAAAGTAATATTTTGGTCCCTTTGAAATACGGCTATAAAGTTTTACATTTGATATGAATTATATGACCTTTGTGTTACTGGTAACTGATATAAGCCAGGCTGTCATGGCTGCTCATTCACAGCATTGCTGGTAGGCTGCTTAGCATATCACAGTGCTAAGAGCCAATAGGCCCGTGACAGATGGGCTAACTAAATTCTAGTCTGTCATTTCTTCGGTTTCACTATTTTTAAACTCATTTATTAGTCAAAGATCATCATCTATCAGCATACTATGACAACAGCATGTTTCCACATATGGGCACTGAAAAAAACTGTATGTGAAAGTAGACTGGTTAAAGTTTAAGCTCTTTATTTAAAATGGCTTCAGCGCTGGTTTTGACATTTTGTCTCCTGTATGCGAAGCTGTATTCACATCAGAACCCATTCACAGGCCATGGTCAAATACTATACACCTCTACATCACAGCAGTGTTATTAAGATGCAGGCTCGTAAAGTCATTGTGTCGGCCAGAGCAATGGAGAGGCTATTGAGTTCAGAAGCGGCCCATTGTGCTGGCTGCAAGATATTGTGCCCTCATACATTTTTAAGAATTGTGTGTGAATATCGTAGTGCGGCTGAAACAGACTGAGGAGATGATGTACAGGTCTGACTCTTCCTGCTCTCTCTGGGCAATTTCAGAGGCCATTGGCTTGTCTGCATAGCTCAGGAGTGCACTACAATGCCCCAACTGGGTTTGTGTTAGGCGTGCCTGCTTCTTTAGCTGATTACCTGATACATGCCGTTTTTAGCGTAAAAATGAAGGGCAATGCCTTAAAGATTTGCTTTGTACAGCTGACAGTAAGATGCCCTTGAAGAGAATGTGTTCGAGAGTTGTCAAAAATTGGCATTGTACAGAATAATCCAATCATGTCTTTGTCTAGTGTAATTGAAACCATCGTCGCACAAGTATCCATGCACGCATTCCCTCATGAAAGCATATGCTCATTACAACACATGAGTGCACAATATCTCAGTGTGCTGGACTACACCAAGCCCTCTGTACTCTGATGCATCAACTCAGAGTCCCCGTTCAGAGCAGAGATTAGAGCACAACAGCCACCCCTGCCTGCCTGCCTGCGTTCACATGTGGGGAAAATGTGAACACAGCCACCCCTGCCTGCCTGCCTGCGTTCACATGTGATCTCAGAGTCCCCCTTCAGAGCAGAGATTAGAGTATAACAGCCACCCCTGCCTGCCTGTCTGCGTTCACATGTGATCTCAGAGTCCCCCTTCAGAGCAGAGAATAGAGTATAACAGCCACCCCTGCCTGTCTGTCTGTGTTCACATGTGATCTCAGAGTCCCTCTCTAGAGAAGAGATTAGAGTATAACAGCCACCCCTGCCTGCCTGCCTGCATTCACATGTGATCTCAGAGTCCCTCTCTAGAGAAGAGAATAGAGTATAACAGCCACCCCTGCCTGTCTGTCTGTTCACATGTGGGGAAAATAAAGATTTAAAGCATTAGACGCTGCTGGTCACATGAGCAGAGGGCCGGATGGACATGGGCCAGACTGACATCAAAGATGCCTGCTGACGAGCTCTGAAAGACTCCCTACAGCAAGCAGACATGTGCACTGAGGACTGGGTCTAACAGACTCCTACAGCAAGCAGACATGTGCACTGAGGACTGGGTCTAACAGACTCCTACAGCAAGCAGACATGTGCACTGAGGACTGGGTCTAACAGACTCCTACAGCAAGCAGACATGTGCACTGAGGACTGGGTCTGAAAGACTTCCTATAGCAGCCATATGCACTGAGGACTGGGTCTAACAGACTGCCTATAGCAGCCATGTGCACTGAGGACTGGGTCTAACAGACTCCCCATAGCAGCCATATGCACTGAGGACTGGGTCTAACAGACTCCCCATAGCAGCCATATGCACTGAGGACTGGGTCTAACAGACTCCCCATAGCAGCCATATGCACTGAGGACTGGGTCTGAAAGACTCCCTATAGCAGCCATATGCACTGAGGACTGGGTCTAACAGACTCCCCATAGCAGCCATATGCACTGAGGACTGGGTCTAACAGACTCCCCATAGCAGCCATATGCACTGAGGACTGGGTCTGAAAGACTCCCTATAGCAGCCATATGCACTGAGGACTGGGTCTAACAGACTCCTACAGCAAGCAGACATGTGCACTGTGAGGAGTGGAACTGACTTTAACACTCCCATCTCGTAGCTCTTGATATACACACAAACACTCCTCTATGGAGAGCCATACTGTATTACTGTATGTTAGGCAGGGGATTACTTTTGAACAACACTCATACATGATACACACAACAGCTTTCCTTAAGCTTCAGCATATGGAAAACAGTAATGAAAATACATGCTAATAACAAGAGACTTAGCGTACGCAAGTCTGTTGTTGGCCGGGTCGTGCGAGATTTTGATGCGAAATCAGTTTAAAAATAAACGTTGAAAGTTCACTTGCTCAAACCAAAGGTTTACGGTAGCTGAATTTGCCTATTTTCACTGGAATAGCTTATTTTTCAAGCCTCATTTTAAGTAATGCAGCAACAGAGATGGCTGATAATAGGCACTATGCCCAACACTTCTGCTAATAAACAGAATAGCATCTATTCTTCTCTGATCCTGTACACCTCCTCAACACACTTTCATCCTCTCGTCCTCTCTCCCCTTCCGTCCCCAAAAGTCCTACCTTCCCGTCTTACTATCCCCCTATCCTGACCCCTCTCTGCCTCAG
>CM050216.1:38273742-38283742 GCA_027475355.1 Coilia nasus | reverse complement strand
TGGATCATTTGTGTCAGCACATTCAAACGCGCCTGACTGACTCACTCTCTCCACATAAGAGCAGCCATAGTGCACAACTGTACTGCTAAACACTGGCTTTAAATGACCTTCGCTGGAAAGGACGACACTAAATATTTTGGTCCACCACACCCACTTGGGCTGGCAGGACATGAAGTCAAGTCCTCCCCACATCCACACACTCACACACACACACACAGACTTACACACACAACACACACACACACTCTCTCATGAAGAGAAAACAAGTGAAATGCATACACCAGCAAAATAACAGGTGTGTGCGTGTGTGTACGCAAGAGTCATTTTTGAGGAGGTTCATTTTTCTATAAATGGCCCTTAGGCCTTCACGCAGTGCTCCAGTGCTCCAGGGCTCTCCAGCTTTGGGGCCAATCTGCCTCCCTGTACAATGCCTATATGCAGTGATGGGCTTCAGTGTGGTGTGACAGGCACTATCAGAGAACAGCAGTCAGTCAAAATGTCCTAAATAACTTTGTAAAACTCTTGAGGTGAAGCCCACAAGCAATCTGTTTGGAGTGTTACTTGCATTGCTCTGATAAATACCTCCAAGTGTGTATGTGTGTTTTATGTGTGCTGTGTGTGTGTAGAGGTTAGAGGCCTCTAAGGCTGAGAGGCATAGTCATTTTTGGGTGGCTAAATGTGTTAAGTATTTTCAATTGCATGCTGTTTGAGTACCTTTTATGAATATGAATTAAAATAGTTTAAAGCAACACTAAGTAGTTTTCATCTTCAGTCGCCCTACAGGTTGGAAGCGGAATTGCCTCAAGAACATCAGAGAGACGGCCGCTTCTACAAACTTACTTAGTGCGGTTAAAGCCCTGAAGGGCAGCAAAAGCGAATTCAGAAGGGCCTTTCAGCCTGTTACAAGTTGAACCACTGAAACGACTTAGTGTTGCTCTGACTGCTGGTGTTTGAGACAATCATAGTAGTACTCAAACAACTGAGTCAAACTTTATTAGTCAGTTTCGTTTTGTTTCCAAACATTTGAATATACCATTCCCTTTATTTATCATGGCCTATGTGTTCACATTTATGAAACTAAAAAACATTTTTTTTCCTTTCAGGTGAAAGCTAGTCAGGCGATTTGCGTGACTCGTCTCTTGACTCACGCAGTTTGTCCTTCGTAAAAGCGTGCAGTGGCAGGTATCCCGTAGCAACAGGGCGAAGCGGGGTGGGGCGGAGTTTGTGCTGTCACCATGGCTACATTTCTAATCAGCCTGCTCATTTGCCTACAGGCCTGGGGCCGTCACCATGGCAACCTGTCGCACAGAGTCACCAAAAGGACACTTGCGCTGTCTGGGACACACACACAGCTGGTGCTGGTGCTGTATGTGTGTGCGTGTGTGTGAGTGTGTGTGTGTTTGTGTGTCTAAAAGAGAGCATGTTGTATTGGTTTATGTAAAGAGAGGACCATGAAGAGATAAAGATTGTGTTTAACACAGATGCTGTGCTGATGATGTGAGTGCCACAGACAGCTGTAACAAGAAAAAGCAGAGACGATACTACCCGCCTTAGATCCTTATTCAAACAGAAAGGCCTGGCAGGAACTATACTGGAGCAGAGCTACTTGGTTAAGTTCTCCAATTTGGGAGTGTTTGTTATTCTGTAGATAGAGACAGAAAGAAAGAGAGAGTGAGTTTGTCTTTGTGTGTGTGTGTGTGTGTGTGTGTGTGTGTGTGCGTGCGTGCGCGTCTGTGTTTTATGGGCATGTTCATGATTTACACTTCCTCATCAAATTCCTCTCAGCAGGGGGTGGGTGGTCGTTGGAGCCGCAGCCCAAACACACACAAATGTCTGCCGAGTTCCCGAGAAGCCTGCCCCTTATGTATGAGACAAACATAGAAAAAGCAAAAAATGCTGTAGTCTTCTGTTTGACCCTCAACTCATTGTAACCTTTTGTGTTCAGAAAAACAGAGGTGCATCTGGCTAAGAGATAGAGAGAAAGACAGGGAGAGAGAGACAGAGAGAGAGGGGGAGAGAGAGAGACAGAGAGAGAGAGGGAGGGGGGGTTTACGATGGAAGTCTGTGAAACACAGATAGGAGAAATCGGGTATGGGGGGGGGGGCGTTCAAGCAGAAAAAAACAGAGCAGGGAGCAGTTGCTGTTTGTTGCGTTTACGACCGGCCATTTTGGACGCGGCCCTTGGCTGTTGTTTACGGAGAGGATGGGGAGCCTGTTTGTGGGGAAGCAGACTCGGCAGGGGGCTGAGTGGGCCTGGAAGCTTCCAGAAGGAGTCAGGTGGGGGGCTGCCGCTGACCCTATGTAGAGACAAGCAGCAGAGGAAGTTAGGAGGCTTGACCTTTGACCTCTGACACACAGGCGGGGTCATGGAGGCATGGAGTGGCATGGAGGCATGGAGTGGCATGCGTTAGGGCCCTCTGGCAATGTCACCCGCAAAGGGAGGGGACAGAGGAGTGACGGCTCTTCACCACGGCACACTTTTATCCGTGTTTTATGTAGCCACCTTTAGATAAACACACACAATCACACACACACACACACACACACACAGTCACTCACAGACATACAGCAATATACCTACTTAAGCTTTTAATTTCTCATCATTTTCAGGTCAGTACTATTCTCAAAACACACGTGTTTCTGTATGAATATATGTGCGGTGTTTAATCTGAGTGTATGTGTGTGATGGGCAGGGAGAGAGGGAGAGAGAGAGGGAGAGGGGGAGAGGGAGAGGGGGAGAGGGAGAGAGAGTGTAAAAGTGAGAAGAAAAGTGAATGTGTGTGTGTGCTGCTGTTGGCGAGTGATTTTGTGTGTGTAGTTACACATATGAATGGGCTGCTGTAAATCTGTGACACCGAAGATTTAGGGAGCCCCCCTTCCCCCCTCCCCTGTCCCCCCTCTCCCTCTGCCTCTCCTCCCCCCATCAGTGCCAGAGAGGCATCTTGGGGAGGGTGCCCCTAACACTCGGCCGTAAATTCCTGCCTGCCAGGCTCACCCATCAAAGGCGGTGCGGGGACTCCTGCTCTCCATCTCTCTCTCTCTCTCTCTCTCTCTCTCTTTCTCCTGCCTTCCCCTTCTTTTCCTCTCTCCTGCTCTTCCTCCACTTCTCTCACTCTCCAGCCACCTCTCCCTCTCCCCTGCTTTCTTCTCCTTTCTTCTCCTTCTGTCCTTTCATTGTGGATGTTAGGCCTTGGCACACTACAAGTGATGTGAATAGTGTTTGTTTGTCTGTGTGTATTTGTGTGTGTTTTTGTTTGTGTGTTTTGTGGTTGTTTTTGTTTGAAGTCTCCGACAGCACGGCCTGTGGATAATTGGCAAATTTAGAGCGTGACGTACACACACACATAAATCCAGCTCCGTACAATCGCATGTATCTGCTGACCACAATGGCGGCCGACGCGCACAAAGCGGCTGAAGAAAAGAGAGGCGCAGATAAAGGAAGACATCGGGGCTGCATATCAACGCACCGACGCCCTGACAGCCCAACATGGCAGTAAAAGGCGACTGAAGCAGCTTGGGTTACGCGCTGGAGGACGCGCATGCTTTACGGCGGGAGCACTGGTCGCACCATTACTGTAGCGCTGGAGATTTAGGGCTGTTTCATTCAGCCTGAGGAGGGCAAGAGAGAGAGAGAGAGAGAGAGGGAGGGAGGGAGGGAGGGATGGAGAGAGAGAGAGAGAGAGAGAGAGAGAGATGGAGGACGACAAAGAGAGAGAGAGAGGGGGGGGGATGGAGGGATGGAGAAAAAGAGAGAGAGAGAGAGATGGAGGACGAGAAAGAGAGAGAGAGAGAGAGGGGGGGATGGAGAGAAAGAGAGAGAGAGAGGGGGGGGGATGGAGAGAAAGAGAGAGAGAGAGGGGAGGGATGGAGAGAGAGGGGGGGGGATGGAGAGAAAGAGAGAGAGAGATGGAGGACGAGAAAGAGAGAGAGAGGGGGGGAGGGAGAGAGAGAAAGAGCAGGAAGGAGTGATGGAGAGGTGGAGGAGGGTGAGAGAAAAAGAGAGTGAGGGAGTGAGGGAGGTAGAGTGAGAGAGAGATGAAGGAGGGTGGGAGAGTGAGGGAGAGAGAGAGGGAGTGAGGGAGTAAGGGAGAGATGGAGGACAGAGAGAGAGAGAGTGAGGGAGTGAGAGAGAGAAAAAGAGAGAGAGAGGGAGTGAGGGAGTGAGAGAGAGATGGAGGATGGCGAGAGAGAGAGAGAGAGAGAGAGAAAGAGAGATGGAGGAGGGTAGGAGAGAGAGAGAGAGAGATAGAGAGAGATGGAGGAGGGTGAGAGAGAGAGAGGGAGTGAGAGAGTGTTGGAGGAGGGCGAGAGAAAGAGAGAGAGAGAAAGAGAGATGGAGGAGGGTAGGAGAGAGAGAGAGAGATAGAGAGAAAGACAGATGGAGGAGGGTGAGAGAGAGAGAGAGGGAGTGAGAGAGTGAGAGAGAGATGGAGAGAGAGTGAGGGAGGACGGTGGGAGAGAGAGTGTTGGAGGAAAACGGGAGAGAGAGAGTGAGGGCAAGAGAGAGAGAGTGAGATGGAGGAGGGTAGGAGAGAGAGAGAGAGTGTTGAAGGAGGGAGAGAGAGAGAGGGAGTGAGAGAGAGTGTGTTGAAGGAGGGAGAGAGAGGGAGAGAGAGAGAGAGAGAGAGAGAGAGAGAGAGAGAGAGAGAGAGAGAGTTGAAGGAGGAAGAGAGAGTGTCTGGCCTTATTCACCAGCCAGAACAGCTCCCTCAGGAGGCTGAGCGCGTATCATTAAAAAAGCACTTGGCTTAACACAGCCAAAATAGCACTGTTAAGGGTACAAGTGCTGTGTGTGTGTGTGTGTGTGTGTGTGTGTGTGTGTGTGTGTGTGGGTGTGTGTGTGTGTGTGCGTGCTCTGTATCAGTTGCCCAGTGTAATGTACAGTGCTTAAATAGGGTGAACTGTATTCATATTTCATATTTGGATACATCAAATAAAGTGACTCAGCCTAAAAAAATATATGAATTTTATAAAGGCTTCTGGTTTCTGTTAGAATCTGTTGGTGTATGTATGTGTGTGTGTGTGTGTGTGTGTGTGTGGGGTGTGTGTGTGTGTGGTGGGGAGTGAGGGTGTGTGTTTGTGTGTGTGTGGGGGGTGAGGGTGTGTGTGTGGTGTGTGTGTGTGTGGTGGGGAGTGAGGGTGTGTGTTTGTGTGTGTGTGGGGGGGTGAGGGTGTGCACACTTATGTGTGTTTTTGTGAGTTGATTTATGATGGTAATATATATATGTATGTATTAATTAAATACTAATTCTGCATGAACATAACTCCAGATGACATCCAGTTGGTAAGTTTAAACTTAAAGCAAGGCAGAAAGATTATGTGTGAATGTGTAGTTACTGGAGAGTTTTGTTGAATATGTGTTGAAATGATTTATTATGAAATCAAAATAATTATTATTATGATTTTTTAAGTAAAATGTCTATGCCTTCCCATAGATTCTCATATATATAAAGAGAAAATGCCAATCAAAAACAAATAACGAAAAGAAAGTATCTTTGAAACTTTGTTCCATCTGTCTCCAGTGATCCAGTGCTTCTCCTAGGGACATGGTGCTTCTCCTAGGGACATGGTGCTTCTCCTAGGGACATGGTGCTTCTCCTAGGGACATGGTGCTTCTCCTAGGGACATGGTGCTTCATCAGGGCAGGATGCTCTCCTGGAACCCCCCCATATTCTCTGAACTAATACATTTTGTGCGAGTAATGCATTTAAGACTGGCGTCATGATTAACCCTGGGGCCAAGGCTCCCTTACGTACGTTAGCTAGTTAATGTATGTGGCGCGTATGCGGGCCAGGGGCCAATGGGGGCCGCGCGTGAGCGGGGAGCGGGGAGCGAGGGCGGTGGCGGTGGCGATGGTGGAGGCTCCGGCGTCCCGCGGCTAAGAGGGCCCATATATTGATCAGGTGTAGTGCGGGCCAGCGGTGCGCCTCCAGCTAATCCAATCTGCAGGCCACTTCATTTAGACCGTAAGTGTGCCCTGATTGCATTTTTGGGAGGGCATTAGATGTCGGTAATTCTGTTTTTTGACGTGTTGCCATCCCTCAGCCCCCCTCCTGTGTGGCCCCCCCGCGCTCGGCCCAATCTAATATACAAATGGAGGGCTCTGTTACAGATATCTTATGGATTGGACGCTTTTCCATGAGCGCTCCCCGATTCTTTTTTTCCTCAATGCTCTCACTCGCTACCTTATATATCTCTGGCGTTACTCTGTCTGTCATGGCCACTTTGTCACGCGCCATTGTCACCAGTCCTGATCCATCAGATGTTATGAGATCAGGCCATTGCTGTCAGTCCTGTGAGCCATGAGGGTAGCTACGGAGACGCCAGATATGTCACCGAGAATATAATACACTGTCACACAAATACCATTCGATGCACATGAAGTCATTGCCGCATTGGATTTTATTACATAGCAGCTTAATTTATGTTGACCGAGTGCACAAAGATATTAGGGACAAAGTTCTGAGTTAACCCGGCTCACTAATGCCATAAGTAACTCTATCAACAGCAACTGTTTATCTGTTAAATGTTTTACTGCTAAGTGGTTTTAGCAAAACTTAAAAGGCTAAAAATATAAAATAACATCAGTCATCTACTTAGTATTAAGACCCTGTGCAAACAGGAATGTGCTGAATTTCTAGTGTATTACTGTGTATTTACAGCATTTTAATATATTTCCAACAGATGGTTATGGAATTACTATGATACTGTTGATATTATTGATATTATGCGGTGACCACGATGACAAATGCATCTTTGTGACACTGATAGGTGGTTCACCACCTCAGGGTGCATTTACTGCTTCAGGTGTGGCTTCCAACAGGTGAACACCTCTGAGCGATTACATCACACCAATGAGAACGTCACATCTTTGTGCCACAGCCAACTCATCTCACCTCACGGGTCCTAAAGTTACAGTGCCACACAGACACAGGCACAGGCAGCACAAACTTGCCAACGCTCAGTTTACAAAAGGATAGCAATGCTGCCCTACACCGGCAGAAGACAAATTACTTCACTTACATGTGTTTTCAGCATTACAACAAAGACATTTCATTTTTCACAAAAACAACAACATTGACTGCAGATATTTGGCCACGTGATAAAACTGATGTTTATTGTTCCAAAAATGACAGTAACTCATTTTCACCCAAAATTGAAGTCACAGTCTTTTGTCTTTGCACAACAGAACACAGCACAGTGTGTTTTTGTGATCGTAAAAGTCCAGTATTTTCTGTGTGTGAAGGCGTGAGTGTGTGTGTGAAGGCGTGAGTGTGTTTTTGTGATTGTAAAAGTCCAGTATTTTCTGTGTGTGAAGGCGTGAGTGTGTGTGTGAAGGCGTGAGTGTGTTTTTGTGATTGTAAAAGTCCAGTATTTTCTGTGTGTGAAGGCGTGAGTGTGTGTGTGAAGGCGTGAGTGTGTTTTTGTGATTGTAAAAGTCCAGTATTTTCTGTGTTTTTTGAGGTGAAACATCAAACATGCAGGAATGAAACAGAAATCATTCCCAAATCTCACATCTGAAAAGCAGACAGACACACACGGACACACACACTGCGACACTGGCAGGCACACAGAGGCAAACACACTCACGCCTTCACACACATACAACACACTCACACCTTCACACACATACAACACACTCACACCTTCACACACATTCAACACACTCACGCCTTCACACACATACAACACACTCACACTTTCACACACATACAACACACTCACGCCTTCACACACTTACAACACACTTACGCCTTCACACACATACAACAAACTCACGCCTTCACACACATACAACACACTCATATATATATATATATATATGGACTCACTGACAGATACCAGATACACATACTATGCGTAGAAAAGCATTTGCGCACACACACACAAACACACACACACAGTCAGTAAGACACACATACTTGGCATGCATCTCTCTGAGTGAGGTTGCGAGGGACATGCAGCTAGTATAGGCATCGATCTCTTCTTTCGTTTCTCATTTAGAGCGATAAATCTCCCCCTCTCCTTGCATCTCTCTCTCCCTTTTTCTCTTTCTGCTTCTGCTCCTCCATCTCCAGCGCACTACAGCTTCCCCCATCAGCTCCCTCCATCTCTCTCTCCCTCCATCTCATCCCTCTATCTCTCTTAGCCTCACCTCATCCCTCCATCTCCCTCTCTTAACCCCACCTCATCCCTCCATCTCCCTCTCTTAACCCCACCTCATCCCTCCATCTCTCTTAACCCCACCTCATCCCCCCATCTCTCTTAACCCCACCTCATCCCTCCATCTCTCTCTCCCTCCATCTCATCCCTCTATCTCTCTTAACCCCACCTCATCCCTCCATCTCTCTTAACCCCACCTCATCCCTCCATCTCTCTCTCCCTCCACCTCATCCCTCCATCTCTCTTAACCCCACCTCATCCCTCCATCTCCCTCTCTTAACCCCACCTCATCCCTTCATCTCTCTTAACCCCACCTCATCCCTCCATCTCCCTCTCCCTCCATCTCCCTCTTTTAACCTCATCCCTCTATCTTCCTTTCCCTCTATTTATCTCTCTTTTCCTACCTCACTTTCCTACTTGACCTCACTCTCTCTTCCCCTCTTTCTTTCTGTCTCTGTCTTTCTCTCTCTGTGTCTCTCCCTCTTTCTCTCTGATGTTCCCTCTGCTTTCTCTCTCTCTCTGTCTCCCTCTCCCCTTCCTCTCCCTCTCTCTGTGTCTCTCTCTCTTCCTCACACTCTCTCTCTCTGTCTCTCTCCCTCTCCCCTTCCTCGCTCTTTCACTCTCTCTCCCCTTCCTCTCCCTTTCTCTCTCTCTCTCTCTCTCTCTCTCTCTCACACTCTCTCTCTCTCTCCCTCTCTCTCCCCTTCCTCGCTCTCTTTCTCTCTCTCTCTCCCCTTCTTCTCCCTTTCTCTCTCTCTCTCTCTCTCCCTCACACTCTGTCTCTCTCTCTCCCTCACACTCTCTCTGTCTCTCTCTCTCTCTCCTGAGGGTTCCAGTGACAGTGGCCTCCTCGGCTAATGAGGAGAAATGTTTGTGTGTGTGCTTGTGTGTGTGTGTGCATGTTATGTGCATGTGTGTCTGCTTGTGTGTGTGCGCATGTGTGCATGCATGTGTGTGTGTGTCTGTGTAAGAGGTGGGTGTGTGAGTCAAGGCATATCCGTATGTGTGTTTGTGGGTGTCAGTGTGTTTCTGTGTGTGTGTGTGTGTGTGTGTGTGTGTGTGTGTGTGTGTGTCGGGGGCCCATTACAGATCTCTTGTCCATAATGAGTAGTGGTGGCGGCAGCCAAGGCAGCTACACTCACTCTCTGTCTTCTGCACACACACACACACACACACACACACACACACACACACACACACACACACCCCTGGGGCCCCCTCTGCCTTCTGTTTCACCTCAGCTGTAGGGTTCAGCTCTGGGTCAGGGCCAGAACACCACTTCCTCCCTCACACACTCCCCCTCCTCCCTCACACACTCCCCCTCCTCCCTCACACACTCCCACCCCCCTCACCCTCTCACACACTCCCACCCCCCTCTCCCTCTCACACACTCCCCCTCTTTGTCTCTCTCTCCTTTCTTCTCTCTCTCTCTCTCTCTCATCGCCTCTCTTTGTATCTCCTTCTCTCTTCACCTCTTTCCCCTCTCTTTTCTCTCTATATCTCCCGTTTAATCTTTCTCCCCTCCCTCTCTCTGCCTCTCTCTCTCTCTTTTTTATCATTGCCCATGGCACCCTCATTTTCATAGTTATTTGCCCATCCCTCTCTCTGCCTCTCTCTCTCTCTCTCTACCTCTCTATCACATTTCTATCACTCCGTCTCCTCTCTTCAGGCTGGAGGAGGGGAACAGCAGCATAGACACTATGGTGTCTTAGACACACAGGACAAGATGGAGGGACACTATGGTGTCTCAGACACACAGGACAAGATGGAGGGACACTATGGTGTCTCAGCAGGGACACAGGACAAGATGGAGGGACACTATGGTGTCTTAGACACA